>OY390725.1:4094747-4189445 GCA_959613375.1 Heteropelma amictum
CGTCGACACCGATTCGTACTGGGGACGGGGCGCCAAATGTCACGTCACAAAGCCCCCTCCCAAAGATGTTAGCCGGTGCTCGCCAGATCCCACGACGCGCGTGCTAGCTTTCATCCCTCGGCGGTTCCTCTGCTGCTGTCCCGACGACGACGTCCCGCCTCCGTGCAAGCCTTCTATAGTGAGTAATCGGCGAGATTAAAGATTGACAGCTTCGTTCTCTCAGCCGTGGACCAGGACCCAACAAGACCTATCCCGTCCCCGAGGGCCCCCAAACACCATAACTACAGGGAATCGGGATGGAGGGGCCTTGTATTTACCGTAACGCAGGGTTATTTAGGGCACTGGCAACGCGTTTATTGCGTGTATTGATGGGCGAGCATTTATCGCCCCCATTACCAAAAAAAACAAACAGTAACACCGTCGAAGGTAAGGTAAGACAGCCAGATATTGAGATAAGGTATTAAGATAAGCCGCAAGGCGAGGTAAGCGGAAGAAAAATGAACGGTCCTGAGTGCAACCTGCCACCTAACGAGTCCCAAACGTTTGCTACTACCCTCCCCTATACAGTGAAGGAACGCGGGGCTTAAAGGCCAGCGCGTTTTCCCTCCCGGAACGCTCGGGCGATCTCAGCCTGCCCCTCCGTCACGTAGAGTTCCCCGTGGAGAGGACACGTGCGGACAGTGACTCCCAGATGTCCGCATCGATAGCACGCGACGCGCCGTGGCTGAGGGCACTGCTGCCGAACGTGGCTGGGGTCCCCACAATTAAAGCAGCGGCCGAGGCGGGGTGGCCCTTCCGATGCCTCAGCTGGGTGTGTGGGGGTCCCATAACGAGAGCCGTACGGCTCGGGCCAACGGGCCTTGGGGCCAGTTTTGCCTCGTCCCCCTGGCGTTCCTTTTGAGGGCGACGACGAGGTAGACGATGCCGTCGCGCAAGCGGGGGCATGTGGCGGGGTCGCGGCGGCCATGGAGAGATGCCACGGCTCCAGCGGCGGAGTTTGCGTCGCAGCGCTGGTTGCCGCCCGCTCCGTTTGGCTGGCCGCGTCCCGCGCTACACCGGGAACCTCCGTCTGCGCCCCGATTTCCCGTGTGGCGGGGAACTCCCTAACTTCCGCGGCAGTCGCTCTTCGGCTGGGGTTCCCGAGGCCGGAGAAGATGGGACATTCGCTCCCCTCCTTGTGCGTGAGGGCACATACCTGCCGAGCCATAGCCCTGAACAGACCGGGCTTTAAAAAGTCCGCGGCCACGAGGAGCGAGGCGTACGGCCGAATAGGGTCCCATATAGGGTCCGGGTCGAACTCGAACGGCCGCTGGTAGTGGTGGGCCTCGTCGAGGCTCTCGGCCCCTGGCGGCGGGCTGCGGCTTCGGCTGCGTGGCCTTGGTGAACGGCGGTTCGGGGTGGTCCACTGGCGGTATGTCTCGTCCTCATCCGCGGAGTCCTCGGGTTCACTGATGACGACGATGGACGGGGAGGACGACCGTCCACGGCTGATGGTCTCCGCCTCCTCCGGAGGTACGGACGAGGTCCGCGGAACCCGTTCCCACCCCTCAGCGTCGTAATCCGGCGAGGACCTTCCCTCCGTCGGCGCTTCCATGACCGCGTGCGGGTTTCCGCGCAGCCTCCCTTTCCCCGTCGGGGTGCCGAGCGACTGGGGGCTTTGCCTTGGATGGACGATGGTCCCGTAACGCCGGACGTAGGCAGGAGGTAGGACGGCGGGGAGGTATAGGTAAGGTAGCAGGTAGGACGAGGTAGAGGTCAGCGAAGCAACAAACAAAATTCTGCAAACATACGCAAACGGTGAAACGGGTTATGGTCGGCAAACAGCAGGTATTACCACCCCTACCCCTCAGGTTACGTATGATTTGAGATCCTTAATATGGACTTTCCCCGTCCACGAGCTGCTTAGATCAGCCAATTCCACGACTACTGGGGAGATTAAGCGTATAATTCGAAAGGGCCCATGAAACTTGGTGCATAATTTCGCCGCGATGTGCTGGGCGGCCGAAGACAGAACTCTCTGTCGTTTTAGCACGAGCTCGCCGACCTGGTAGTCTCGCTCCCGGTGTTTCTGGTTGTAATAGTGTGACTGCTTGCGATTTGCTTCCTCAAGGGCGATTTTAACGGTCTCTCGCAAGTCCGCGAGACGCTCCATGCGGGTTTTCCATGCTCGAGGCGTATTGGGGACTATTTCGGCGCCGGCCGAACATGAAACTAAGGCAGTAGGCAGGGGCTCTCGACCAAAATTCAAATAGGCCGGGCTCGATTGGATCGACCCGTGGAAGGCAGTGTTATACGCGAAACGCAACTCCGGCAAATGTACGTCCCATTCGCGATGGTCCGGACCCAAATAGGCAACGATCATGGTTTTCATCACGCGGTTTACGCGTTCAACCGGATTGGCTTGCGGATGGTAAGGCGCCAACGTATGGTGAAGTATCCCTATTCGGTCGGTTATAGCCTGCATATCGCGATTCACAAATTCCGTCCCGTTATCTGTCAATAATATCCGCGGCGCGCCCCAACGCGAGATGACTAAGTCGCTCAGAGCTTCTACAATTTTCTTCCCCGTCGCTTTTCGCAAAGGTACGCATTCGATCCATTTCGTGAATAGATCTTGTATGACCAAGACATATGCAAAACCGGATTTACTCGTCGGCAGGGGCCCCATCACGTCGGCAGCTACGATATCCCATGGCTGTTCTAGTACCCGTTTTCCCATCAGCCCCGCTGGGCGGGCTTGCTCTACCTTGCACCGCTGGCACACTCCGCATTTGCGAATATAACGAACTACGTCGCGGAACATATTCGGCCAAAAATAACGCGTGGCTATTCGCCGAAACGTTTTCTCCACCCCCATGTGGCCGGATTGAGGCAAGTCATGGGATTCCAACAAGGCTTGAGCTCGCGATTCGAGCGGGATCACCAGTTTCCAGGCATCCATATCTCCCACTTCCAAGGCCGGTAGTTGGGCCCTACGGTGGTAATAGAGGGTGTTTCCCTCGACTTTCCAGTCTGGCCACCGGTCGGGATCTCGCGTCACCTCGCGCCATTTACGATTATACCAACGATCCGAGCTATTCTTAGCTACGATAATCAAGGCACAGGTAGCTTCCGGGATTCGCGAGAGAGCGTCAGGTACGTGATGCAAGGCACCTTTTCGATGTACTATTTCGTAATCGTACTCCTGTAGCTCTAACGACCAGCGACCTAGCCTACCGGTGGGGTTTTTGAGGTTATGGAGCCAGCGAAGACTAGCATGATCGGTAATCACCGTGAAGTGATAACCTTCGAGGTAGCAGCGGAATTTGCGAATGGACCAGATCACGGCGAGGCATTCTTGCTCGGTCGTGGTATAGTTTTTCTCGGCCGGATTGAGCGCGCGACTGGCGTACGCGATGACGTGCTCGTTCCCCTCGGCCAACTGAGTTAGTACGGCCCCCAGTCCCACGCTACTAGCGTCCGTTTGCAGGGTGAAGGGCAGCTCGAAATTTGGACAAATTAAGGTAGGTGAGGTAGTGAGCGACTCGCGAATTTTATCGAAGGCAATGGCTTGCGTTTCTCCCCAGGCCCACGGGGCATTCTTCTTCAATAGCGCGGTGAGCGGGCTCGCGTGCGTCGCGAACGAGGGTACAAACCGGCGATACCAGGAAGCCATCCCCAAGAACCGACGAAGTTGTTTTAGGTTTCTCGGCGCGGGGTATTCTAACACCGGCGCGGTTTTCTCTGGATCCACCTGTAGACCGTGGCGATTAACTAGAAACCCTAAATACTTCACCTCCTTGCAACAAAACTCGCTCTTTTCGGCGTTGATCGTTAACCCGGCCTTGCGTATGGTTTGCAATACGCGTCGCAACCAATCGAGGTGCTCGTCGAAGGTGGGCGTGACGATAATAATATCGTCGAGGTATACGTAAACGTAGGGCTGCATCTCGGGCCCGAGTAACCGGTCTAAGAGGCGCTGAAAAGTCGCGGGCGCGTTGGTGAGGCCAAATGGCATGCGGCGAAATTGGAAGAGGCCCATCCCCGGTACGGTAAATGCTGTTATCTCGCGACTCCCTTCTTCGAGCGGTATTTGAAAATAAGCCTGACTGAGATCGAGGGTCGTGATGTAATTCGCCCGGCGCAGCCGGTCGAGTATGCTGTTCATGAGGGGAATCGGGTACGCGTCCTTTTTCGTTACGCTATTCACGCGCCGGAAGTCAAGGCAGAAACGGAGCTTTCCGTTAGGCTTTTTCACCATTACGATCGGGTTGGACCAGTCACTTTTCGAGCGCTCGATAATCCCTTCGTCGAGCATTTGCTTCACCGCGTCGTGAATGGCCTTTTCGATAGCCGGCGATACCGCGTAATAACGCTGTTTAATCGCGGGGTGACCGCCAACATCGATGCGGTGTTCCGCGAGGGTCGTGCACCCGGGCTTTTCCGGTGGTGGGGGTATTTCTTGGAGGATTAACTGTTGCAAGGCTCGGTCTTGTTCGGGGCCGAGGTCCTGCAAACCACAGCACTGACTCGCTCGACTCCCCGCGGGGTATATCTCGAAGGCATGGCGATTCTCGGGTTCGAAACGCGTATACCAGCTCGCGGCTGCGAAATCCACCACCCATTGAGCAGCTTGAAGAAAATCTAGCCCCAAGATACACGGCAAAACCAGGACAGGCAAGAGATAGGCATTCAGGTCAAAAGCACGAGTATGAAGCGTTACCGGCAGCGTTACCCTTTCATAGGCGGTCGCCTTCTGGCCTCCTGCCAGCTCGACTCCGCGAGGCTGGCACAGTCGTCGGGGAATACGAAATTTATCGAGGTACGAAAAGGCAGAATGTCCCAGGAAGGTGCAGCTCGATCCTGAGTCGACTAACGCGCGTAGGGTGAAGCCCTGGACAGCAAACGTGACGAAGAAGGCGTTAGCGCTGGTCTCGGTTTGAACGTTGCCGAGCCAGAGAGGTATTTCGAACGGGTCAGGTGACCAGGCAGTAGGGAAGGTAGGTCGTGGCGATGGCCTCGCGGGTTGACCGATTGACCGATTCGGACCCGCGCTTAACGGTTTCCCGCACACGAACAATCCGGTTTTCGCACCCCCGCTCGGCCGCAACGATAACAGAACAAGGTACGGGGCTGCGCGCAGTTGTTGAAACGATGGCCCGGCTGACGGCAATTCCAGCAATTCGGTGCCCTTACGGGCCTTTCCGTGCCCCTCGTAGGACCGACTTCCGGTTGGGGAGGCAGTTCGGAGGGGTTGAGATCCCGAAATGGATTGGAGGCAGCTAATGGGGGTGTTACATTGGTGATAGCCGAGTCCCTCGGAGGTAAGGCAGGTTTCCGGTAGGCGTTACGGTTGTTTTGAACTGCGTTGATCGCTCCACCGTGAGTCGCGTTCCCCTCCCCAGTCGAGATTCCCGACGGGTGATGGATTCGATTCGTGGGACTATCACCGTATCGCTGCGGGGAGGCGAAGTCATCGATCGGCGAATCGATGGCCGCTAAGAAATTACGCGCGGTGGGTCCTGAGCGTGCCCGCGAACCGTGATAAGCGAGTTCGGGGCAGAGCGATTGATCCGGTGTCGGGGGGGCCTGATATAGGCGCGCCGACAGGAAACTTTTCTCCGCGCGCACGGCGATGTGTTCAAACGAATCGAAATCGAATAGGTCATCGCGACAGATCGTAACTTGTAAGCGAGGCAACATATTACGGTGAGCACACTGGACTTGCTCGGACTCCCCCCAGGCGGGAATTAAACGCGCGAACAACCCTCGCAAACACGTGAGATAATCGGCCACCGGTTCGTCGAGCCCCTGAGTGCGGCGCATGATTTCTTGACGAAGCGCATGCTGGTAATCGGGGTCCCCGAATCGAGCGCGACAAGCGGCCTCGAATTGCCGCCAAGAGGTCCAGCGGCTCCGATCGTTTCGGAACCACTGTAGCGCGACCCCAGTCATGAAGAAAGGTATACAACGGATTAAATCCCCATCCGATACAGGTAATAAGGCACGGCCCTCCGAGATACGAATCAAAAAGGTCTCGATATCCTCCCCTTTCCGGCCCGAGAACGAGATGTTCCATTTGCGCATAACGTGCAAGACCGAGGACGCGGAGGCATTAAAACGGTGCGACGCCGAGGGCTCGTTCACCGAAAGGTCGGGTCCCGGATAGTGCGAATGATGGGGTCGCTCACTTACCTGGGGTGGCGGCGCTCCTGCCCGCTCCGCGTGAGCAAAGAAGGGTGGTGTCTCGGTGCTATGGGGAACGCCTGGACCAGACGCCCATTCCATCGTACTCGCCCGGTACGGTCGAGGAAAAACTTGCGTCGGCACGCCCCCGTACCCGTAGGAAGGCTCCGGCAGCCGCGGGTCCTCCACCCCAGATGGGGCCGCTATCGCGGAAGGGACTGGAGCCCTCACACTCCCTACCGTATGTGTGTGAGGGGCCGGTGCAGGGCCCGCAGGCGGGCTCCACACGTGAGACTCGGAAGCTCCCCAGCCCGAATCCCAACCCCCCGGGGGTTGATATGGGGCCGTTTCGGTCCTCCCGTCGGACTCCCGTCCCAACGAGTGGGTGGTTTGCCCACTCGTAGTGGCGGGGTCACGTCTCTCCCCGGCAGGCGGGGAATCCGCGGTGGGATTCACCATAACTCGGGAGCGCGACACCGGAAAACCCCAACGACAACGCGACGAAACTCGGTCACCGGCAAACGCACCAGCGAGGAAAAAGGCAAGCGCCCCAAAAAAAAAAACGAGGCGAAGGCAAACGTAAAGGCTACGACCGCGACTCGATATTTTAATAGCGAGAACAGCACTCAACCCCTTTTCAGAGGTACTAGGTAATTAACAGAACTGATGCGAATGACGGGTTAGCGTCTGAGCAAATGGTTTCTCCCTCGACTTGCACCCCGGTTTTATTTCCCGTTCCTTTGTTCCCTTTCTTCACCCTAACTATCAAGGCTATCTTTTCCCCCCTCAGGCAAGGTACGGCACGAAGTTCGGCGAATAATACGCAAAAACGATCAACAACGCGGCGCGGCTTAATACGGCGGTCGCCCCGCGTTCCAGGTATTGGGAAAAAAAAACTATTTGACTCAGTACAGGTCGCGAGCTCGGCTATTTATCTCGATTTCACGAAAGCTATAAATCCATCATACGTAACCCAGAGGTGGCGACATCGCGTGGTAAATATACACAAATTTAAGTATGAAAAACAAGGCAGGGGCAAATGAAAACAAGTATCGTCGACGAGAGTCATAAATCGAGACCACTCTTGGGTGACAGCAGCACAGAAAACAAGCGATTCCCCGAAATCAGAGACTAATATAAATGAAACACAAAGCGTTTCTTCGAAACCGTTACCTTAATATCAGTAATAATAATACAAAAGTCTCATATAAAAGCGTGTAGGCAGGTTACAATAGAGACGTGAATTCGTGACCGGGCACACACAGCAAAAAAAAACATACACCATAGTCAAATTACAAAATACAAACCAGCGGCACTTAACCTTATTTCTTTTACTTACACGGCGGCGAGGATTGTTTGCCCAGGATTCGTGTTTATATCCCGGCTTTCCTCGATTCCGAGAATTATCCTCACCTGGTTGTTAACGCTTTTGCCCTCTCGCGCATTTCGATTCGAAATATTTTACTCCTCTACTCTCGCTCAGGATCGCAACTCGTGTGGCTAAATAATAGCCCTCGTCTCCTCTCTTACAACAAAAAAAAACTGCCTACCACCTAAACGACGCTATACTCTGTCGCTCCCGGTCTCACCCCAGTGGGCCCCACGTTGGGCGCCATTTTTGTGACGGATTTTTACTCCCGCGCACAATCTTCTCGGCCGGGAGGCCGATGCGCGGGCCCGGTTCACCCCGAGGAGGTTGGGCGCCAGGTACCAGGGTACCGCCGACAAAGCCGGCTTTCATATTTTCCTCCTCGAAGGCGAACCCGCCCGCCGAGATGGTTTATCATCGGCGCGGCCGAGGCTATGCCGACTAACTCGACTCGAATACATCGGTAGAGGGGCGGGGTGATGGGATAGAGACGGGCGACAGGGCCAGGCAGGGAAAAGAAGAAAAGAAACACCATGTTCACAATAATTCGTTTAATCGCCGTTTACTTAACTCGGGCGTGTGGCCTTGACATAGCGGCCCCAAAACTTAATACCGAACATAATATAAACCGGCTGCCAAACTACGACGTTCACGACGATACAGAAATAATACCGGAATTAACGAAGGCCGGACTAGACGCTAAATACAGAAATAAAGGATAATAGAATAGGCGAGGCCGTTCCCTGGCTAAATAAACGATAGGAAACTAATAACGGTATTTATTGAGTTAAACAATTGATAATAACCGAGGTAAGGCAGTTCCCTGGCTAAATAAACGATAAGAAAATAACAACGGTATTGGCTGAATTAAATAAACGATAATAACCGAGGTAAGGTAGTTCCCTGGCTAAATAAACGATAAGAAAATAACAACGGTATTGGCTGAATTAAATAAACGATAATAACCGAGGTAAGGTAGTTTCCTGGCTAAATGAACGATAAGAAAATAATAACGGTATTGGCTGAATTAAATAAACGATAATAACCGAGGTAAGGTAGTTCCCTGGCTAAATAAACGATAATAAAATAATAAAGGCATTTTCCTAGCTAAATAAACAATATAAAATAATAAAGGCATTTTCCTAGCTAAATAAACAATATAAAATAATAACAAAATAGGTAAGGTAGTTCCCTATCCAAATAAACGATAATGAAATAATAAAGGTATTTATTTAGTTAAATAAACGATAACAAAATAGGTAAGGTAGTTCCCTATCCAAATAAACGATAATGAAATAATACGGTATTTATTTAGTTAAATAAACGATAACCAAAATAGGTAAGGCAGTTTCCCTAGCTAAATAAACGATTACAAAATAATAAAGGCATTTATCGCCTTAAAGAAACGATAATAAAAGAACAACGGCATGTCCTACGCTGACTAAATGATACGAAAATAATAAAGACAGTTTTCGCCTAAATTTACATGACATCCGTTGGAAACGATAATACATAAATGGTATGCCCGATACATGAACGCCGAGGTAGCAACACTCCCGGGGAATTCGCCGCAAAACTCGAAGACGGCCGCGATGTGACAATAAGGTGTTCGACGAAATAATCGCGATTTCCCAAAATAATAAATGGTATGCCCGATACATGAACAAGACGCTAGGCGCGACGAAAAGGTAAGGCAAACACAATGCTCGTCGCCGAGGAACGAGCCGGCGCGTGGCGTAAACACGCGAGAGAGAGATAGACAAATAACAAGACGCGAGCGAGTGCGACCCTGAGCGCGAGAGCAGCGAGTACGAGGCCTTTATAATAGCCCCAAAAATTTAACACAGAAAAATATTTCGCGATTGAATCTTACTTTTCGCGATTCCACACACATTATTTCGACTAATAAAATCATTTTACACGATCAAGCATTATACCTCACACCGCACCACGGCACGGGGATTCCAACCATAATTCTGACGAATCGAAATTACGCGAGAAGGCAAGGCAAATCTCCGGAAAACAGTTTATATAGGCCAGGGATAAGGGACGAGACGCGAGGCTTCAACTCGATGTTTTATTACTGATCGGGGCTGTTACTAAACAACAAAAAAAAACTAATACATCCCGTGACGCAACCAAAAGAACCCAGCCCTCGATCAGTCCTAATTATACGAAGGCCCTTCGCATCTCGGCCCGAATCTCCTTCCGCCGTCGTAAAAGAGAAAAAGGACTTACCCCATCGAAGCGAAGCACACTCACTGAGGTTCGGCTCGCCGGCAGCAAGCGCGCGGACCCCAGCGCGCCCCACCACCTGTCGCCGGCCAGCGGCGCACCGCGTTTTCGGCCGTGCCCGCGCGAAATTTTGGGGAAAAATAGCGTGCCCCCCGGACCCCGTCCGCTGGCAAGGCAATCGCTACTGTGATTTTTCCGATATGTCGCGCCACGTCGGGCGAGTTTCGCGCCTCACCATGGTGCCGTCCCGTTGACTCTTTCCCCGAGGATACTGCCGGTAATTCCGGACGATGGGTGGAGGCCTCCCTCACCCTGCGAGGAGCGACCTCGACCAGGGTGGTGGGCCCACCAAACTATCTCCACATCGCCCCGGAACACCCGCATCCCACGATAGGGGCGCCGTTATTAAGCGGACCTTGAGTCCGGGAATGCGGCGTTGGGGATGATGGTAATCCCGAGGCGTCGAAAACTCGCCCAAAGCCACGCAGGACCATCGATGACGTGGCGACGACTCCCCAAGCATTCTCATGCACCTCATACACCTCACCTGCATGCAAGGCAAGGCACACTGAGGCAGCCGATGATAGAAAAGGCACTCGATGACACAGAGTGGTAGGCGACGCCGAGACCACACGCTCCCACACGATGCTCACCGAAAACTCCCTCAAACGGGCTCAAAAATCCAATTTTCCCGATTATTCCTTTCCCAAAACTCAATGACAAATTGATGGTCGAATCCCGACCGCAGCACGGTGGCCTCACAATCATACACAACCTTCTCACGATTCAGAAAAATAGATAAAACCCTTACGCTTAACTCGCGTCTCTCGCCTCTCGCAAAAATGGTCAAAATCTCCACGCACTCTCTCTCTTACGTCCACCACCACCGCCTCCATTAACCCGCCTACTCACGGCCAAGCCGTAATTTTCCGCGACTGTTGGGACCGCGCGTCGTCCCAGGGTCGTTAATCCGACCCCCTCGTCGACACCGATTCGTACTGGGGACGGGGCGCCAAATGTCACGTCACAGAACATGGTGTTTCTTTTCTTCTTTTCCCTGCCTGGCCCTGTCGCCCGTCTCTATCCCATCACCCCGCCCCTCTACCGATGTATTCGAGTCGAGTTAGTCGGCATAGCCTCGGCCGCGCCGATGATAAACCATCTCGGCGGGCGGGTTCGCCTTCGAGGAGGAAAATATGAAAGCCGGCTTTGTCGGCGGTACCCTGGTACCTGGCGCCCAACCTCCTCGGGGTGAACCGGGCCCGCGCATCGGCCTCCCGGCCGAGAAGATTGTGCGCGGGAGTAAAAATCCGTCACAACACTTGTG
Organism: Heteropelma amictum; assembly: GCA_959613375.1. Classification (NCBI taxonomy): domain Eukaryota; kingdom Metazoa; phylum Arthropoda; class Insecta; order Hymenoptera; family Ichneumonidae; genus Heteropelma; species Heteropelma amictum. The sequence continues at coordinate 4,105,844 of OY390725.1, forward strand.
TATATATTTATATACAGACATATACATTATAACGCACCTCTCTCCCAATTGAGGTCGTACAGCGAAAAGTGGACGCTCGTGCGCTTCTCGGTCGGGCGCCAGTCGTGAGGTCGAGGACCTCGCGACGAAATTTATTTTGCCGAGAAAGAACACGGCTACGCGATCTCCCGCTAGCCACAGCCACCTCGCGTGGTAGAGGGGCGGAGTTCATATGTGGTGCGCGATTTAAGTTCGACTCTGTTACGCGGGACGGCCTCAGGGTGTTCCCTTTAATAGGACACTTTCGGAAGATACAAAAATTGCTATTACAGGATACGACTAAACTACTGACTCAGACTCGCGTGAGAAAAAGGAATCCCTCTCGGCGATTCGAAATTGTGAAACAAACGAGGTACTGCGGAAAACTCGACTCCGCGATGAGACGTACACGTTACCCTCGAATGCGTCGGCGCCCCGCCACAGCGATATCGCTCTAATTCGGGCAATTTCCCTGACACTCAATAACCGAAGTTTTTAACACTCTACTTACAACAGGGCCCATCACAAACAAAAGAATTAATCCCAAGAGAGCGAGACGACGACCCTACCGGCGTTTTCTTCTTGGCGAGCCCTCGAGTCCTCCGGGCGTCGCTCGTCGACTTTTAGCGGTGGCGTCACTTTCTCGGTGGGTCCGAGTCAAAATTCGAAGCAGCGTAACCAGACGCGAGTCCCGTCCCCCACCCCTCCTGATATCGGTTATTCGGTGAGAGATCTCTGAGCGCTCTTGTCGGATTTAGGCCGAGATTCGCACATTCGCTCGTCGATCGCTAGCGGCAGCCGTCCAAGAGTTTGCGCAAGATAGCAAGGCGCTTGACGAGATCGGTGAGGCCTTGATAAAAGGCCTCTTCCGCCGTGGCTCGGAATGCCGGACTGCGATGGTGCTGGGTGACGATATATCGCAGCCCGCGATGCGACGATTCGGACATCGTGCGCTCCCTCGTGCCGATGAAAGGGCTGCGCCGGAGAGGCGGTGGTTGGTTGACCTCCACGGTCCCGGCGATGGGAGAGGCTGAGGCAAGATGAGCCGCCTCGAGTCGTAGCCGCCCCGAGGAGTACGATTCCCTCAATCTTCGCTGTTGCCGATGGCCATAATCCGACGACGGGATGCTACGTCGAGGTCCGAGGCGCCGTCGCTCGCCCGCTCGCGTTTACATGTGATAATAATGAACGAAAATCATAATTCGATCCCTTAAATATAATTTGAGCCCTGTTGGATCGCTCGAGAAGGATTCTTGACGGCGAGAGACGTTCCTCTGCCGTGCCATGCCAGTAATCTAAAATCGCGGATAAAGCGAGGGGCCCTGTGGCGAGAAAATACGCCATCACAACATAGATAAAAGGAATGTTGCATGGGAATCTTGAGCGAGAATTATTTGAGCGATTGATACATTTCATTTATTTTATCTTTTTTTTTGCTTTTACAGCATTATTTTACATTGGACGTTGCGTCACGAATCGCCCCGACTTGCTCGCCGCAAGTCCACCTCGTACGCCCCCATCCCCTTCCCTCGCGCCGTTTCCCCGCTTGAAACTCCGCGAACCTCGTTTCGCCGCATTATTTAGTCACTAGTTATACTTCTGTCTTATTTAGTTTTAAGCCGCTTTAATAATGTCGGTAAATTGCGATAATAGCGTTATAATTAGCTTTATTCAATTTGAAGTTTTTTTGAAATGCAATATCCGCCGAAATACACCGCAACCATCACTATCAAAGCAAAAACCGTTCGTTTTCTCGCATTTCCCCCCTCGTGCAACATCACCCGTGGACCCGTTCGAGATCACCGCCCGGAGAGAGGAAGTATCCCGTCACCGTCACCTCGGGGATGCATCACCACCACCCAGTGAATAGCGGAGGATGTCCCATTCCCCGCGAAAATCATGACTACCCGGCGGAGGAAGCCCAATTCCCCGCAATCATCACCCGGCGGCGGAACCCTCGCTCCCCATGAAAATATCGAGAATCGTACAAAGTTGTGACGAGAATATGTCATATGTACAAATAATCATAATTGTAACAACTAGAATTACAATTTAGCTTGTTTGCGACGCATGCGCGTCTTCTCCTGATTGTTGTTGTTATTCACGTTGAAAGATTCCCACGTAGAAAAAATTCGCACGCTCAATATGCGACTCAGCAAAATGCAGTTCGCAGACGGTGTCTCCGATTTTGAGATTTGTATCCAGTGAATCAATCCATTGTAGTCGCTTTTCGGTATTCTATTAATGTTTGTGAAGGGATCTGGTGTAGGTGGAGAGGAGAGGGCCCAACTTCAACGATTGAAATAAAAAGTATATTCTCCAAACTCAACGATACAGTAAATTGAAAGGATGTAAGTGTACTCTATGCAATTTCAACACATAAAGGAAATTTCAAACCGCAAGGTAAACTTGAAAAAATGGTGTAATTTATTTCATAGAACAAGAAAATTATTTTCGCCGTAAATTGCTGTGGGTATCGCATGGTGTTTTTCCCCGCCGCAGTTCAAAAAATTATTCATATTCTCTTCTTGACATTCTGTACGTCTACTGCTAATACTCACAGTATTATTCGACACAAGAGTATCAGGTTTATAATAACTTGTAGCTGGAACTGACGACGTGCTGGTGAGATATTGTACTGAGGGTTAATCAGCTGGAAAAGACAGATTATTCGAGGGCTATCGAAATTCATTTACCTTGGGCACTTTGAATAACCTGCATCTCGCACCATGTAGCTTTTTTTCGGCTTGGCTGCCACTTGTGCAGCCTACAACTGCACAAATCTTCCTCTGCTTTGAAAGACAAAAATAATAAATATTTTTGAACAATATTGGCAAATATATGTAGAAAAAATTAAAATAAAACACGAAAAATATGCGACGCACCAGACGTGTGAGTTCCGCGTTGCTGTAAAAAAATCAACCAGTCTACGGTTCCGTGATAATAAAATCGAAAAGTATTTACTGACCTTAATAATGAGGTATTCCGCAATTAGTCCAATGCTTCTTTGGAATTTACAATTAAAAAAATAATTCAAATTCAAACAAATTACACAAAAAGGTTAAAATCAACATTGTAGACGCTCAAGTACGATTCAAGATGGCGATCTCTCTCATACATATCTTACTTCAAGACATCGCTTCTAGGAATCAGCGCTAACGGTGGATAAATAATGAACCTTCCGCGTTCCTCGATTTTGTGGTCACTTTCCCTAGATCCCTTCCATTAGAGTTCGGACTCCTTTATGTAGTTTCCATGGGGAGCAGGATGAAATGAGCCGTGCGACGACGGAAATCACGAATCCTTGCGTAGTGAGCTACCCTTCATTTCTTCTTTGACGGTAGTTCGGCGAGCGGCAGCTTATTCCGCGAGTTGGTGGGGGGTCGCATAGGTATTGTGCGTTTGCGCGCGGGTACCTCCGTTCCGAGAGTTTTTATTGGTGTCCTGGACGTAGTAACCGGCTCGGATACGTTCTCTTCGAATTTAGGAAGCGACCCAGGGCTCTTCAGTAAAGCGGCGTGTGCCTCTTTGCAAAGGAGTTCCAGACCGACATCATTATACGGAGGCAAGTGCCATTCGATGGGTCCCGAGGGATCATAAACAGACTTAGTTTCGATGTTCCGCTTGGGTGGCGTGCATATTTTGGCGGTGGAGGGTGGTTCGATTAAAGTCGGTATGATCGAGTGATTTACTGACTGAAACGCTCGAGCATACTGTGTAGAGAGCCGTGGATCACTTTGATAAGTGGTGACAAGGACGCAGTGGCTTTGATATCGCGTTGTAGTCGTTGAGTCTCGTGGCGGAGGGCCTCCGATGAGCGGGATTTCTTGCCGGGAGTCATAGATTTAGGGTGGCCTCAGCGTTGAATCGTATGTTAAGTGGTTTCAAACAAAAGGAAAACAAAAAAAACCGCAAGAAGGAAAAGAAATAGAGTTATTTAGTAGGCGTAATATCGTATTATTTAACGTTGCGATTTGTTATTTTTTTTCTTGCTCGCAGGCAAACGTCGGAGGGGGTAGTAGTTATACCCCCTATTTTAAACGAGAAAAATTATATATAAAACACCAACTCCCAATAAAATTGGGAGTTGAAAACTGCGAGTTTCGAGGTGGTTCGAAGAATGCCGGTTTTAAACACTCGATGGAAATTGTTGTCGGCGTTCCATCGACGTCAACCCGGAAGACGGAGTCTGATATTCTCTCTAGCACCTCGTAAGGCCCATCGTACGGTTGCTCCAATGGCTTTTTAACTCTGTCTACCCTGACAAAAACGTGGGTGCAGGTGTACAGCGTTTTGTGCGTAAAAGCTTTCTTCCTGTTATGATGTGCGGACGGTGCTGAGCGGACTTCCCGCATTGCGTTTCGGAGGTTTTCGACGAAGATTCGTGGCTCTGGCGCAATGTCTTCCGAAATAAAATACTCTCCGGGGATTCTAAGCGTGGTTCCGTAAACCATCTCGGCTGCGGTAGCTTTCAGGTCTTTCTTGAAGCTGGTTCGTAGGCCTAAAAGGACCACGGGCAGAACGTTGATCCAATTCCGCGAAGCGTGGCACATGATGGCAGTTTTTAGTGACCGGTGCCATCTCTCAACCATGCCGTTTGAAGCAGGATGATATGCGGTAGTTCTCGTTTGCTCACTGCCGACGAGGTTTGTCAAGGCTCGGAATATTTGGGATTCAAACTGTGCACCTCTGTCGGTAGTGATAGTTTCCGGTGCTCCGAATCGCGAAATCCATCCTGCGAAAAAAACGTTAACGATGGAGTCCGCACTCGTGTCAATCATCGGGATCGCTTCCGTCCAACGAGTGAAACGGTCGATCATGGTGAGGAAATATTTGTATCTCTGAGATGGTGGGAGTGGTCGAACGATGTCTAGGTGTATATGGCGAAATCGTGAACCTGGAATGGCGATGTGCTGCGGTATGGTTTTGTTATGTTTATGAATTTTGCTTCGTTGACAGGCGAGACATGTTCGTGCCCACTCTAGCAAGTCGCGATTCATGTTGGGCCAGACGAAACGTTCGCCGATTAACTTTTTCGTCGCGCGCCCGCTGGGGTGTGAGAGGTTGTGCGTGACGTCGAAAACTCGTCGTCGAAGTGTGACAGGAACGTAAGGGCGTACGGTGGTACCTGAAGTATCACAATATACGACTGTTTCGGTATCGTCGAGTCTCAACCTTTTTAGTTTCAGCGACGAGGACGATTCGTGTTCGATTAGTTCCTTAAGCTCTACGTCGAGCTCTTGTTGTTCGGCGAGCTCCTGAGTGCTTATTACCACGGGCATGTCGATAGTCTCCAGTCGAGAAAAAGGGTCGGCGATAATGTTCGCCTCGCCGGAGATATAACGGATGTCCGTGGAAATTTGGCCGATGAAATCGAGTTGTCGCTGTTGTCTAGGAGATGCTTTGCTGGACCTTTGGACGAACGCATAAGAAACCGGCTTATGATCGGTAAAAATGGTTAATTCTCGACCTTCGACTAGAAATAAAAAGAATTTTAAGCTCGAAAAAATTGCTTGCAACTCTCGGTCGTAAGTAGAATAACGCGTTTGAGCTGGCGTCAACTTCTTTGAAAAAAAACCTAACGGTTCCCAGCAATTTTGGCGGTATTGCTCGAGAACTGGTCCAATCGCGACGTCGGAAACATCGGTTTTCAGTCTTAACGGTGCGTTTCCCATGGGGTGAGCGAGGAGATATGCCTTTGCGATTTGTTGCTTGCAATTGTCAAATGCGGTTTCGGTTTCCGTCGACCAATTGTTGGGAGTCTTGTCCTTTTTCTTTGCACCGACGAGTAACGCGTGCAATGGCGCCTGTGTAGCCGCAGCGTGGCGTAAAAACCGCCTGTAAAAATTGACAATGCCAAGAAAACGTCGTAACTCGCTAACGGTTTTTGGTTTCGTGTAATTTTTTATGGCAGTTATGCGTTCTTCTAAAGGCTCGATACCGTTGCGAGAAATGCTGTAACCGAGATAGTTGACTCGCTGCACACCGAAAACGCATTTTGAGATGTTAATAGACAAATTGCATTCTCGAATACGTTCAAATACTGCGCGGAGGTGCTGTTCGTGCTCAACTGTGGTCGTTGAGGCTATAATTATATCATCGATATAGCAGTGACAAAAGGTCATAACATTGAATTCGAAAAGTCCGAATGGCGTGATTACTGGTCCCTTCGGGCGATCGTCGAGTGTCACCGGGATTTGGTGATAAGCTCGGGTCAAGTCCAACGTTGTGAAAATCGTGCATCCGGCGAGGAAATGTGTAAAATCGTGGAGGTGCGGGATAGGGTAACGGTTGGGTATGGTTACCTTATTTAGTCGCCTATAATCTCCGCACGGCCTCCAATCGCCTGTCTTTTTGGGAACGAGGTGTAGCGGACTAGCCCATGGGCTGTTAGATGGTCGACAAATTCCATGTTCGAGCATGTAGTCGAATTCTTTTTGTGCTACCTTCAATCGCTCCCCGGTAAGTCGTCGTGCTGGCTCCGAAACTGGAGGTCCTGTCGTGGCGATGTGATGCTCGATGTCGTGGGTCGGTGGGTCCTTACGTTTAGACGGCACGGTGATGTCGAGGTAGTCGCGGAGTAATTGTCGGTAACGACAATTGGGGTCGATCGTTGACAAACTCATTTGGCCTGCGCTCGTCACTTTTCCTTCAACGTGGAGTTCCGTGACTGCGTCGATAACTTTCCGGTTCCTCAGGTCGACAACGAAACTGTAATAGTATATGAAGTCAGCTCCTAAAATAGCGTAAGAGACGTCGGCTACAATGAAGATCCATGGAAAAGATCGGCGGAGTCCCAAATCGACGTGGACCATACGATAACCATAAGCGTTGATTTGGGATCCGTTCGCAGCGAAAAGCTTGAAATCTTTATTTCTGTTCAATTTGCAGGAGTCGATTATGCTTCTCGGAAGCACTGAAATATCGGCGCCAGTATCAATCAAATACTTCGTCGTCGTTTTTCTGTCAACGACAATGAGGCGGAACTGGCGTGCGCCATCTGCTGCCGTCATACAGCAAGACGGGCTCGTTAGTTTTCCGCGTTGGCACGTAATGCTCGGGAACAAGGTTCGCGGCACTTACGTGCTTTGGTGCCATATTTACGATGGTAATAACAGAGATCATCATCATTGTGATCCCGCGAAGGCGATCGATTTCGTGAGGGTGTTTTACTCCGCCCTCGTGAACGATTCCGCTGTCGATTCAGGTTGAGTTGCGAAACGGTCCATGCGATGTCTTCAAGGAGACGTCTTACCTCGTGGAAATCGACGCTTTTGAACTGCTGCGATACCGTGCTGATTTCGGACCAATTAATTGCCGCGACATGAGGTCTCAACATTTCTATGATTTTGTCCGCCTGTAAAGCGAGTTTTGAGAGATCGGTGACCTCGCTGATCGCTAAGATACCCTTGACGTAATCGGGCAACTGCTCCAGGAAAATAGTGCGCAGGACTGAATCGTTGCATTGTCCGGCGGCGAGGTTGCGTAATTTTTGGAGGAAGTTTGACGGCTTCTGGTCCATGAGTTCCTGCCCTCGCAGCAACCTCCGTAATTTTGATTCGTTTGTTTCGTCAAAAGATCCTATGATCCTGGATTTAATCGTGTCGTACTTTCCGTCGCCGGGTGGAGAGGATATAATATCTGACACAAAAGGAAGTACAGACGTGTCTAAATTTACGACGATATACCTGTATTTTGTTGTATCATTCGTCACTTGCGATAGAGCAAAAGCTGCTTCCGCTTGTGCAAACCATAATACAGGGTTGTCTCTCCAGAAGGGTGGCAGTTTCACGGCACGCGTGGCATTAATGGTCGCGTTGCCGTCGAGATGAGAGTTCATAGGCGGCTCATAATTTTGTGTTGCTCCTTGCCCTTCCGTATTCGCCATCGTTGCTTCGGTATCGTGAGACTCTTGCGAATTTTCAGCCTCGGGAGCCGGTGATCGAGGTAAAACCATTAAGTACACTTTCGATTTATAGTGTATACTGTTAACGTTCTAATAGCGTTCGTATTAAAAAGAGAAAAAAACGTAAACACTATCGCGATATAAGCGAACGATGAGTGTCTCGAAAACGACAACGTTTGAAAATAAACAATGTTCCAATAAGTTGCGAGTACACCCGAACGCGAGGAAAGAAAAAAAGGAGTCGTTATTCAAACGCGAACTTCTCGGAATTTAAGTGCTTAACACAAGATATCCGGTGAAGATTGTTATAACGCTGAAATAATTTTCTTTCGGCGTATTGTGCGATTTCTCGTAAAAATCGAAATAGAAAAAGAAACCGTTTTTCACTGCGCTTATCGTTTTTAACACAGCGATGATTTGATCACTTCTCCACTTTTCGATTCGTTAATTTAAATTGAGAATTCTTCTTATCACGTCGGGGTCACCAATTATGTAGAGTCAAATGGGAAATATACAATTTGAATAAACCCACGCCACATAAACATATAAGGTTCGTTGATCACTTTATTCGAATCGGTACAGTAAAGATCGAGCAAGAGCTGAACGATGTCGATCCGGCGACAGATGAAACGTAAGTAATCGAAAGCCTCGCCGCGTCCCACGCCTAGCCTGTAGGGGATTCAAATCCATGGTCCGTTGTTGGATGGTGCGTCGGTACGGGCGGAAACCGGTGTTACCGACCGCTGCTACAAAGCGATGCGACGCTGCGCGGCCCAGCGGTGAGTCTCCCAACGAAGCGCGCCGCGAGCGCGTAGAGCCGTACGACGCGCGAGAATTTTCCCGGGCAGCATAGTGCCGGGTCACGTTATTCGGGCGCCCTCGTTCTTTACAATTGTTACGGTAGCGACGTCAACTAACTCTATTTGCTAAATATCCTATTTATAATTATATCGCTTTATCTTGGTTCCAGGTACCAGCAGTCTTACACGAGTTTATTACAGGTAAGTATTATAGATAAAAATAACTCTACTTCTAATCTTTTCTTATTATTGTTACGTCCCAGCTCTCACGCTCGAACTCTTTTTTTAGCCCCCATTTAAAAAAACATGCAATACCCACAGTAGGTACTTGCAGGGCACGCATCTAATGGTATCTTCTTTCGGCGAAGCATATGTAGTCACTAAGTGCACCCAAATTTACGACAACCGTAAAATACCCCTCTTTCAAAAACTCAAAGCACGTGCAGCGTTCTACTTTTTACTGTTAGACTCTTCTCAATATAAAAAACCACTGCATACAAATTCTTTTACAAATTTAGTAACAAGCCTCCTCTGAGATTGACAGTGGACATTTCCTCGAAAAGTCGTAAAAGTTAAAACAGGGCACGGGAAAAACTCTTCAAGTGTTTTCCCACAAGCAACATCTTTTCCTCCTTTTCTAATTATCTTTCGAAACACGCATAGGGTACAACATAAACTTTATAATATACCGCCTTTTATTTTCGAACTGCGACAACTCCTATCCAAAGTCATAAAACGCTCGAGCCCCAAAAACAAAAGTCAGGAAGCCCCTTGAAAAGGGTCAACGACTCCTAGACGCAACGCGTGCGTCTATGCGTCGCCACGATAAAAACTCGTAAAACGAAATCTCTATACGCTGCTAATGAAATATCGAAATGCAGCTCAACAACTTTGTAACATTCAAAATAGAGAGGGCTGTTTCCTCCCACCGTGTAACGGGTGAATGCCCTTTTTTGTTAATCCGTGGGAGACGCGAATCATCTCCCACTACCTAGATCAAAACTTACTATATAAACTCCGTATAAGTTACAACAAGCGCTTCACTTCGATTAAAAGTTTACTCTGTTCACGTCGTCGTAACGTCCGTTAAAATCCAGATCAAATTTACTTTGAAATTATCCGGACTTCGACCGAATTATTAAAACTCGATTGACGAGACTGAGATCTCTCAATCCGCGATAATCCGAACTATTATCGACAAACAATACATTGTACCGAACTTGTAAAACAATAGTGATTGAAATATTAAATAAAACTCTGTTAATTTGTTAAATCGGCTAATATTTTATTCGGGAAATTACTCAAAGATTTCTCCGATCTAAAAACCTCCAAAACATCTCCGAAGAGTATCGGGTATAAAAACCCACATTGATAATAAATTTGTATTTCGCGAGTTGCGGACCAACCAACAGACTCTCCGGCGAAAGATATTCAAATCTTCGCGCTCCAAATCCGGTGGTCACAAAACTTGTTCTCGATCCCTCTCTCGGGACGTAACAAATTATATATCAATAAAACTGGTGGCAGCGGAAACAAACAAATCCGCACCAGTCAATAAAACTGGTGTCAGCGGAAAGCAGCAAAAACAACTCAAATTCGCACCATAATAAAACTGGTGACAGCCGAATACAATTTAAATCGCACCATCAATAAATTTGATAACAGCGAAAATCAATCAAAATTACACAAAATTAACAAATTTCGTGTTACAATTCTTGACAGAGTATCACTAACAAGTAAACCGGTACACAAAACGTGAACTTTTCAAATAAATCGTGAAAAAAGAAAAAAGACAATCTTTGTTCGCGCCATAAATCATTGAACACTCGAAACCGAAGTCATCCTTCGATATCGTGAAAACGGCAGCAAGTGTGACCAGACGGCACGCGTACAACCATCACCGATCTTCAAGGGCCAGGTCAATTTCCAGTAGCTACTCGACACCTTTTTCGACCGCCTGCACAAGCATCATAAATCGTCATCTACTACATCTACAAGAACCTTTCTTCTTCTCGACATCTACAAGATCTTCAACGAGTATGCCGGGAGAAATCGGGATGACCACCTTCGCGGTAGTTCTCATCTACCTGCTCCAGCATGGCAGCGCGCTGATCGCGTACGATTGCGGCGCCCCATCAATGAACATCACGACAATGTCATTACTGGACATACAAGAGTGCGAAATCCCTATACCAAAGCCAGAAGTTAAGGAAACCAAGATACAACTACTCCAAAGAGTAGAATTTTCACACATTAAAGTCATACAATGCAAGTTAGAAATTTACAGAATAGTTAAATACTGTGGTATGCATTCTCATACTTCCGAGGTCAAAAACGGTCGTTCAGAATACTTACAGGAATTATCCGCTAATGTATGCAAATCAACGCACCTCACTAAATCGTATAACCTTTATAGCACCTTATTTACCGATTTCAATGTTAATGCAACAAACACTAGAAACGTAATGTTAGCCGGATCAATCGACAATAACGGAAACTGTCACGTGACCTCATTTTCAGACAGCTACGGATCCTGGGATAACGTCATTGTCATTGGAATGTTTAAGTTTACGCTCTTAGAACAATATGCTGCAGTTAACTTAAACCAAAACGAAATCATTCTACAATCGGGAGTAAGATGTAGCTATGACAAAGGGAGATGTGTCGACTTCCAGGGAGGATTTAGCTTTTGGGACCCTCTTGAATCCGATCAGTGTAAATTCAATAATTACGAAATAATTTATGAAGGACTGGCAGAAAGAATCCAAGATACAATTAAATCCGAAAACGAAATTTATTCGATCACCACGTCCGACATCACTTTCGCATTAACGGTTAAGGGCCATACAGTTTTGTGCGGTTACAAATTATTGAAAACAGAACATCCTAAACTATTCATTGTTGACAAACAAAATGGCGACTTTTTCGCAAAAAAACATATATCGACTATAAACATGGACACATTTGCATACGTAAACTCAAAATTAGTGTATATAGTCAGACATTTCGGTAATCAAATAACAGATCTCTATAATAACGTTGTCAAACAAGAATGCGAACTCGAAAAGAAAGTCTTGCGCAACACTCTGGGTTTTGCAGCCCTGGCTCCCGCCGAATTCGCGTATTATTTTATGAAAGAACCAGGCTACATCTCACATATAGCCGGAGAAGTATTAAGAATTGCCAAATGTATCCCGGTTAATGTAGCAACACGGAAAACGGACGAATGCTATCAAGAACTACCCGTAACAAGGGGTAATGAGTCGATGTTTATGATACCACGTACACGCATACTTACTAAAACAGGACACGAAATTGAATGTAATTCATTCCTATCGCCAATGTACCGAATCAATAACGTTTGGTACCAATCCCTGCCTCAACTGGCACAGGCGGCAGCACCACAATCATTGTCCGCAGACACGAAGAAAACATGGGAATTTGTTGTCCCGGAACACTTAGCAGACAGCGGCATTTACTCGACAAAAGATCTCGAGAATTTGCGCTCGAGCATGATGTTCCCTATAGAAAGAACCGCTGTGTTAAACACACTCGCTAGGGGAGCGTCTGGCCAAAAAACGATTGACCAAGGCGTATCTATTAACCATTGGATTAACGACGATATAATCCAAGAAAAAATCGAAAAAGTTTGGGGAAAAGTATATAACTTCTTCCACACGGTCGGTACTTTCAGCGCAACATTCCTGGGAGTATGGGTCACAGCTAGAATGGTTAAATTTGTCATCGATACTTTAGTACATGGTTATGCATTACACTCGATATATGGATGGAGCGTTTGGTTAATAGGGGCTGTCTGGGATTCTATTACGAACTTATTACTTCATATCGGTAAAAGAAAGCCCACTCGCAATGCCGATAGCGAAAACTACGTCCCCCTCCAGGTCATCGAAACCGACAAAGAGGGAGATACGACTGCGAACGAAAATAAGATCTACCCAACTTGCCCAGCGACATCGAGTAAGCAAGACGACGACCCAACGACTTCGGAACCTCAAATATGGAATCCGAGATCGCATCCGATAGTCCTAAAGACCAACCGGAATTCGAATGTGTAGAAAATTTCAACACAGTGTTCCGTGTTCTATAACCTTTTGTTTTCTTTTTATTTTTTAAACTTGTCAGAACGAAAACGTATGACTTAACCAACATTATTAAACTAGAAGGTTAGTCGATAAATAAATATCGAATATTACATACACAACTTGATAATTTCCTTTGTTTTATTTAATAATAATAAAAGACACCTATCGACGGCACGAAACTTGAACTCGTAGCAACGACTAGATTCGTCGATCCAATTATCCAACTAAAATCGCACGTGTAGACGTTGGACCTGAAGTCAACGGTTCCATCGAATCAATACAGCAAAAACAAATATGACATCGGAACAAAACCAATGATTCCTCCGATGATCAGATGAAAAAAATGACAGACATTAGAATCCAACGAACCCCCTAAGCAATCAACGACGCGTGATCAAAAAAATTTTTTTTTTCAAATAAACGAATAGGTCGCTTATAACCTAGCCAGGCAAAAATAAAAATACAAACACAAGTCAAACTTCTTTTTATGTGCATATTTATTTTTCATTCTCCTCCGCTTACTTAAGCCAAATCAATTTCTTTTGTGTTAAAAACAATAATAAAAGAATAAAGGAATCTTCGTTTAATAATCGGGGTCATAAGCAAACAAAACGCCCTCTGGGGTGGACCAAGCGGGGTGGTCCCAATCATCTTCGGGGTGAACCTGCCCCCATCGCCCTTCCAGGAGCCACCGCACGCAACAAACATCAAAGTCCGGGCAAGCCACATCAAGTTGGTCAGCAGTCAACCTCAATCTCCGGCGAAAATTCGCCGATGCCCCATCACCTTTGGATTAATCCAAAACGCCTGAAAACAAATAAATGAAAAACAACAATAAAATACCGATTGAAAAATGACTCTGATGTTTGAACGGTTTATACTCACGCTTGTAAACATTGAGCAGAGCTCGTATACACGTTTGCCGAGGATGCAGTACCGGTCCATTTCTTTTCCTCTTTGAAATTTTTTTTCTTTTCCTTGAAAAACGACTTAACGTCTCGGGGTACCTTTTTCAATATGGTTCAGCATCACGATGCAACGGGCTTATATACCAAACCCCCGACGCATAAAACCAGCAGAGTAGGGACTAGATAAAAACATCGGGCATACACCAACCCTGCGTATACGGAACCTCACTTGACTCTCAAAAGATATATACACATATACATATATACATATATAAAAAGGAAAATCGTTCAAACGTTCCAAAAACTTCCATCAAACTCAGGAAAACGATTAATAAATCTAAGAAATATTATATTATGATTAAAACTACAATGTAATCATTTCTTCTATATATAAACTATATAGGAACATAATATCCTGTTAAGAAAAACTATTCTTAATACAACGAATATCATATGTACTCGAATATCTGTAACAAATAATTGCGTATTATAAATTACATATAATATTACGTATGCGATAAAATAATAAGCGCAAAATCAATTCGATTGAATTATCATAATTATAATCAATCACATAACCATTAATCTCTAATTTTTTTTTATATATATGTAACGAAAATACAGAATTTAATACTATTACTTAAACACTATATCTTACACAAGCAATTAATGCATTTCAAAAGAAAATACATGCATAATATATATTATACTTACTCTTAAAATTTACAATTTGTTCTTGTAAATCTTTTGTAATCGACGAACGAAGATACAAACAATATTAAAGTGTCACTTACAAAATTTCGCCAATTTTCTAATTGAGCGAGACGCTCAATCTCGGGGATGGGAAGTGTTACGTCCCAGCTCTCACGCTCGAACTCTTTTTTTAGCCCCCATTTAAAAAAACATGCAATACCCACAGTAGGTACTTGCAGGGCACGCATCTATTGGTATCTTCTTTCGGCGAAGCATATGTAGTCACTAAGTGCACCCAAATTTACGACAACCGTAAAATACCCCTCTTTCAAAAACTCAAAGCACGTGCAGCGTTCTACTTTTTACTGTTAGACTCTTCTCAATATAAAAAACCACTGCATACAAATTCTTTTACAAATTTAGTAACAAGCCTCCTCTGAGATTGACAGTGGACATTTCCTCGAAAAGTCGTAAAAGTTAAAACAGGGCACGGGAAAAACTCTTCAAGTGTTTTCCCACAAGCAACATCTTTTCCTCCTTTTCTAATTATCTTTCGAAACACGCATAGGGTACAACATAAACTTTATAATATACCGCCTTTTATTTTCGAACTGCGACAACTCCTATCCAAAGTCATAAAACGCTCGAGCCCCAAAAACAAAAGTCAGGAAGCCCCTTGAAAAGGGTCAACGACTCCTAGACGCAACGCGTGCGTCTATGCGTCGCCACGATAAAAACTCGTAAAACGAAATCTCTATACGCTGCAATGAAATATCCAAATGCAGCTCAACAACTTTGTAACATTCAAAATAGAGAGGGCTGTTTCCTCCCACCGTGTAACGGGTGAATGCCCTTTTTTGTTAATCCGTGGGAGACGCGAATCATCTCCCACTACCTAGATCAAAACTTACTATATAACCTCCGTATAAGTTACAACAAGCGCTTCACTTCGATTAAAAGTTTACTCTGTTCACGTCGTCGTAACGTCCGTTAAAATCCAGATCAAATTTACTTTGAAATTATCCGGACTTCGACCGAATTATTAAAACTCGATTGATGAGACTGAGATCTCTCAATCCGCGATAATCCGAACTATTATCGACAAACAATACATTGTACCGAACTTGTAAAACAATAGTGATTGAAATATTAAATAAAACTCTGTGAATTTGTTAAATCGGCTAATATTTTATTCGGGAAATTACTCAAAGATTTCTCCGATCTAAAAACCTCCAAAACATCTCCGAAGAGTATCGGGTATAAAAACCCACATTGATAATAAATTTGTATTTCGCGAGTTGCGGACCAACCAACAGACTCTCCGGCGAAAGATATTCAAATCTTCGCGCTCCAAATCCGGTGGTCACAAAACTCGTTCTCGATCCCTCTCTCGGGACGTAACATTATGTTACAGGGAAAAAACGCATCGATGTGGGGAAGTGGCGACAACAAGAATAACATGTTTTTTTAGCGTACAATAAAAACTTAAAAAACTAAACGCTAGTTTATTGTTTGGAAGTTTAAACTCGTGACTGTAAAAGCAGTATTCTCAGAGTTTTTAATTATTTGATGCTTGAGATAATATAGGTTAACAAAATTTGTTCAATGACATTGCATTTTTTTTTAAATCAAAGATTTTTGGCGTGAGGAAAAAAAATTGACTTATGTTGGCAGTGAGAATAAAATCATTGGAGTAAATATAAATTTGGGTTATCCATGGGGTTGCACGCGTGCAGGTAGGTACACATGGCGAGCATGTGTAGCTGTGCAAGCGTGTAAGTTAAATTATATTAGAAGTGTTCTATTTTGATTATTTGATTAAATTAGGTTATTTAGATTTTTCTTTACATAGGTAGAGAATAATATATGATTTTGTATAATCTTGGTACAGTTGGTATAAATCGAGGAGTGTGGGCGTTATCGCTTTCGTTTTTTTCGCTTACGTTTCCTGTGCGGTTGTGTAATATTTACTAGCTCGAGTCGCATTTTTAGTGGCTGTATGTGAGTAGCGTTTGTTTTAGCGGCGCGTAAACAGTTTCGTTCGAATTTGCGTAATCGTTCAGCTTGAGCTGCGCCTAGATAGCTTTGCCGATCACACCAGCAAGAATATTAATAAACAGGATATTCTTGTTATATTTAAGCGGCGACTCGGCTTAGTATTAATGAATTATACAGCATTCATTGAAATTGTTTAATTGTTCCAATTAATAACGTGATATGCATAAGATCTCCTGAAATAATGGAAAGGGCTTAAAAAATACTATTGAGCGGAGAACAAGCTGTATGTATGTATGAATTCCACACTACCCTTCTATGACATCCCACTCCGCGCCCATTTTCGTTTCCGTGTAAGAGAGAGCGCACCATCACTTGAAGCGAGAGCGAGAGAGACGTCATGATCGATGGGCGGGCCATCGCGCTGCACAGCGTGAATGCTTAACTACATGAAAGAGCTATGTACGTGAGCGCACACAATGAAAGGCGACGCCAGTGCCGAGCGTTACCGAAGATACCCGATCATCCCAACTTTTCTTGCTTCAAACGAACTACAGAGAGTGCGCTCCTCACGATACTAGGGGCGTGTTCCAAAATTGGCTGGCAGTACTGCGAGTCCTATGCTGTATGCCAGTGAATTTTGGAACAGGCCCTTAGTACTGGTAGGAGCAGTACAGCGTTCCGGCATTGTTCTGGTATTGCGATAGTTGGTGGTAGTATTTGGCTATCGGGGTAGCGATTCACTAAACGAACGGTCGAATTGTTTTATGGAACGAATTTTTTTACATATTGCCGTTGAAACTCAAATAAACGGCATTCCATAAAACCGAAAAAAATTTGGAAAATATATTGTTTTTAACATTTCGGTAAAACCCTTTTGAAAGCTTTGGGTGCAATTTGCAAGAACAATTTTCTATATGTATGTTTTTAAGATTTTCCCTGCTAACTCTAAGCAATAAATAAGTATATAACGGACTTTTGGGTAAATCATTATAATTTTGCCGACTCAGTTTCGGAGATATAATATAATTCGTATGTAATAATAATATAAGTATAATAATCATAATGAATTGTGGCCGTTAACAATCATAACAAAAAAGTCCGTTATATACTCATTTATTGTATTTAGGAATTGGATATTTGGAAAAAAGAACAAACAAAATTAACTTTTCTAGTAATTTCCTAAATCATTATTTATTACGATAATATATTTTTCTTGGGATTATTCGATTATGAGCGAAGGAGCTCAGCTTTGAACGCGATGGACATATCCAGGCGGTCGATAACATTGTAAACTCATATACAGTCTTCGCAGTAAGGTAATGATAAGGTAGAAAGCTATGCAGTCTGTGAAGCGCGTCCGCAGCGACATCTTACCGACAGTGTACAGACATCGAATAAGGCTGGCACGCTTGAGGCTTAGCACGCAAGCATGGAGACTCTACATAAAGGAGTCTGAACTCCCGTGGAGGGGGTTAGGGAAAAATGGTTACAAATCATGGACCCTGAATCGGATTCACAATTGCGCCACATGCGGCGCTGACTACATTTGGCACCTTTGAGGTGAAGTTATCTGAGTGTAAGAGAGATGACATGAGATTTTTTTTTTTCATTCCAAAAAGTAGTTTAATACAAATCATATGATTTAATTACCATTGCTGTAATAAACAATACATAGAAAGCATCCGAAGAACAATTATAATGTGAATATCTCTAAAAATCTGATCTGAAACTCAAGCAAGGCCGCGGTTTAAGTACATAAATTTTAGTCTTAACTGAAGATAACGGAGCTAGCCTCGTGGGAAGAGCGCCGGTAACAAAAACGAAGCAGTGGTTTCGAGTATACCCCAGCAAATTTCAATTGTTTTCAAAAATGATTGTTCTTTTTAATTTTATTAGAAACATTATATTTTTAAGTACCGCTTCTTGCAACCCCCTGTAAGCTTCGTGACAGGTCATCGCCTCTTTCTATTTCTAAAAAATCTTTAACAAATTGGAACAAATGTTCACTTTAAAATTGAAAAATTGATTGGACTTTATATTTCATAAATGAAAATAGTATTATGCCAAATATTTACCGAATAACATTTTGTTAACAATTGAATAACATTTTGAAAGACACTGGGAACATTCACTTTGAGGAACAGCAACATCAAAAAGTCATCAGAAGTTGTTAAAAAAAAAAGGGAAAAGTTCAGAAAACTTCTGTTTTCACATAAAGTTTACGTGTCAATTTCTTAGAATTTGCCAGTCTTTGTATTTTTTTTTCAATTACAATAACATTCTCAAAACGCCGAACAAATTTACAAATACTTCACGAGTATTGGAAAATGAAGGAGCTAATTGGATACGGGAAGAAAGAAAGTTTTGCAAATATTTTCTGAATGGTTTTTTATATTCAAAATGTTTTTACTTTTTCATATTATCATTTTTACAATCCATATGCTTGACATAATTCAATTGATAATATTCTTTTTCCAAATTTTCAGTGCAGTTCGAAAGTATTTGGAATTTCAATATATTAATGTATTTGGTTACCTATGAAGAACCGCTGCAGTGATTAATACTGAAAATTTAATGGCGCATATTAGTATATATTGGTTATAAATAATAATTGAATTGTCATTTCGTTCGTACAGTTCGTCTTTTGGAAAAAAAAAAAATTTTGCGGTTGGGGATTCGAACCAGCGACTTCGCTGTTGTAGCCGGCGCTTTTGCCACGAGGCTAATTTCGCTATAGTCAATAGAGTTAAAATTTATATATTTAGATCGGGCCCCGCTTGAGTTTTACATTAGATGCTTGGGAATATTAACATTATTATTGCTATTTCCGTGCTCTCTATTGTTAACTGTAGCAACTGTAATTGATTCTTGTTTTCTCGCTTCCGCTACCTATTTTTTGGGAAAAAAATTAACATTTCGGCAAGTGCGAATGTGTGAGATGAATTACCCCGATCTAGCCCCACCCTATCAGGTGCTAAGTCCAAACAGCGCCACGCACGGCCGTTCTAGGAACCCGGTTCAGGGTCCAGTTTTTGTAATCATTTTTTTAATACACAGTTCGGGCTCCTTTATGTAGTCTCCATGCACGCAAGGCAAGTTCAAACCGGAGTAAGTGTTGATAAAGAGGCAGCTTGGCACGGAGGCAGGTTGGTCAAAGTCAAGTTGGGACCCCTCCCATTGCATGCACCCTAAATGGGTTCTGAATAGAGCCCCAAGCGGCGCTGACTACATTTGGCACCTATGAGGTGAAGTCATGTGTATAAGAGCGATGACTTGAGATATTTTCTTTCTCGCCCCAAAACAGAAGTTGTGAGGATGAAATTACATAATTCAATTATTATTGCTGTGATAAACTATAGATGAAAGCATGCGAATAGCAATGATAATTTGAATATCTCTAAACATCTGATGTGAAAAATTCAAGCAGAGTTTTTTTTTTTAAAAAACGACCTGTATCAACGCAATAGCACTATTCAATTATTGTTTTCAATCGAAATTTTCAATATCAAATTTTCATTGCACACTGCAGAGGATTCTCATAAGTACCCAAGAACGTTAATATATTGGAATTCCGAATATTTTGTAATTTTACTAAAGATCTGCAACCATAATATTATCTATTAAATGATGTCTAGGTATGAATTTCAAATAATGTTAATATGAAAAAGTACCGACGTGTAAATTATAAAAGGCCATTCAGAAAGTATTTGCAAAACATGCTTTCTTCCCGTGTCCAATTAATTCCTTCATTTTCCAATATCCGTGAACTGTTTGTAAGTTTGATCGGCGTTTTGGCAACTTTATTGCAAATGAAAAAATATATATAAAAAATGGCAAATTAATCACTTTCTATGTGTATTACAGTTATAAGAACGTTTCTATAAGTAATATATTAAAATAGCGCAAAAATTTTAATAAAATTCTGTGCACTGAACAAAATTGAGCGGGCAATTTTATGAGAAAACAAAAGTTTTCTGAACATTTTCCTAAGTCCCTTTCAACATTTATTGATAACTTTTTGAAGCTGTTGCTCCTCAAAATTTTAATATTCAGTGTCTTTCATATTAATCTTTTTCAAAAATGATTGTTCTTTTTAATTTTGTTGGAAAATTTATATTTTGAAGTACCGCTTCTTGTAAAGCCCCTGTCAGCTTTGTGATAGGTCTTCGCTTCATTCTATTTAAAAAAAATCTTTAACACATTGGAAAAAATTTTCACTGCAAAACTGAAAAATTAATTGGACTTTTTATATTTCAAAAATTGTATAATGCCAAATATTTATCGAATAATATTGTGTTAACAGTTTAAGAACACTTTGAAAAACACTGAGCATGTTAATTTTGAGTGACAGCAACATCAAAGTTATCACTAATTGTTGAAAAAAAATAGGAAAAATAGGAAAATTGGTTAATATTTTCTGAGTGGATTGTTATATTTAAAATGTATTTACCTTTTCATATTATCAATTTTACAATTCATATGCTTGATATCATTCAATTGATAATATTCTTTTTCCAAATTTTTAGTACAGTTGCAAAGTATATGGAATTTCATTATATTAATGTACTGGGATACCTAACGCGAAGAACCTCTGGAGTGTACGATGAAAGTTTAATATTGAAAATTTAATGATGCAGATTAATAAATGTTGTTTCTAAATAAAAATTGAATTGTGTCATTTCGTTTGTACAGTTCGTTTTTTGGAAAAAAAATGTCGCGATAATGGATTCGAACCCGAGGCTTCGTTATTGTAGCTGGCGTTCTTTGTACCAGGCTAGTTTTATTATCGCCGATGAAGCTAAAATTGATATATTTAAATTGCGGCCCCGCTTGAGTTTCACATCAGATGTTTGGGAATATTTACATGATTATTGCTATCTTTGTGCTTTCTATTGTTAACTGCAGCCTCCGTGATCTGCCACCACCACAGCAGGTGCTAAGTACAGACAGCGCTAAGCACGGCCGTTCTATGGAACCAATCAGGGTCCAGTTTTTGTAACCATTTTCCTAATACAGAGTTCGGGCTCCTTCATATGTAGTCTTCTCCATGGTTTTTGAATAAATTCTTATATTTCATCAAATATGACCTCTTGCGTTGTTGCGCAATGAAACAGTCCTCCTGAACTATTCAGTCTGTGAGGTGTGCATTATCCATAAAAATTTATCATCCTGATATTGTCATTTCATTTATTCGTAAATTCTCATCAAAACAGTGTGTTTATCGCGATGACAGATATTTTTTTCCACATACAGTCCCAAATTTCGTCATAGCCGTGCCGCGGTTCGGTTTACTTATATTTTGAAACAATCATCAGACTAAGAATAATAATAACTGGATAAACAGTTAAAAATGTTATAAATACGTGTATACAAAAACACGCGAAAGGTACACCAATTTTTCCACATAATCTCTTAAATTTCTTGTGTAAATCACAATCGTGTTTGTTTTCAGGCAGTGCAATTGTAAAGAAAAATCGCGAACATTTTAGTGACAAATTGATCGAACGTTTTTTTCAACCTCAATGTTCGTTGATCCCAAGTATACGTGAATTGCATTCATACTACGGTTAAGGACAAGGACGATAGCCGTATAGCCGCATACACGTATTCTGCTATTCGTTATTTCGTCATCCCAAAAAGTGTTTCATTGTGTAACGAAAATGCTATTTGGTTCACATGAAAATTGCACATGTTATGTCACACTCCAAAAATTAAGATCCTTCCTTAAGGTATGTTTTTTTATTTCTAAATTTCTTTATATCCGTTGTGTTGCGTTTATTGTCGGCTGCTGAAAGGCCAAAGTAGAATTTATACATGCGGACATGTATTGAGTTTCATCGAATTAACATCTCTTTAAGAGAAGCTCAATATTCCACCGAATGGATAATTTTCAAGTTGACATCATTGAAATCCAACTAAATGTACTTCTTTTTCATCGTCAATATTCCGCAGTTTGCCAGATATTTTTAAGGAATTTTTCGAAATTATGACAATTGTAAAAAAAGATAAAAAATCTAACGAAAATTCAAATTTTCATTGAGGTTCATTGACGCAAGCTTCAACATCATGTCAAATAGCGTGACGTCAGAAACTTTTGATTATACCAAGATTTTTAGCCTGATCCGACTAATAAAAAATGATCTTATTCAATTCATACTTAAATAAAGATATACCTTTGTGCGGCAAGTTCATGTTCACCTTTTCACAGAAGTAATTGTTGTAGCTCGATTGTAGCTATTATAACTTTTTCGACGCATAATTTACAGCGGACAAGGGAGATGTTTATACCCAAAGTGACAGAATATATTTGCACGCTAGTAGATTTGTGGCACATTGGAACCTTTAAATCTACGTGTAGCGTACATTCGAGAATAGTAAAAATTTCATCATCATGAATCATATTCTCAATTCTTCAATTAGTATGCCTATCATTAATGTTTTAAAATATTATAGGTTAATTCTAGGTAAGGTCTTTGTCATAGTGTTTTCTTAAAAAAATAATTTCACATAAAAGAATAATCGAGCTTTTCACCTTACTTTTGTGTAGATTCTTAGGTATCGGTATAATTCTAGTGCCGCTAATATGAATCTTATTTTTTATCTATTTTTGAAATTTTGTAAGAATGGAAAGTTAAACGCCTATGCGATTTATTGCGTGATATATGAGTGAATGAATTGATTTTTATTATTTCTCAAAACAAAAACTCGTCAAAGATGACCCGCATGAGAACATGAGGGTTACATGTCCAATACTGTTTTACCTACCTTACCTGCCAATTTCACGAATAAACATAATCCACGCACCCATGCAAGTAGCAAAATGTTATCTGAACGTGGCCGAAAAGATGATCATGAACAGACATGCGTCACTTTTTAGATCTCTGAAACGGCACCATTTTGATGGCAAAATGTGTTACTAATGTTCGCTTTCCCGGCAAATTGTTTGTATTCGAAATATAAACTTTCAGACAACTTTCATCAGTTAAGTAATTGCCGACAATGTAACAGCCATTTTTTGCTATCGAGTAGTTGACTCAGTGGTCCAGTCCAAATGCCCAAAAGCTAGTATTTTTCTGCACGACTCTGAATACTATGATATTATATTTTTCAAATTGGAATATTTGAAAATGTTATACTTTTATTTATAAATTTGTGATGTTTTTATCATAATTACCATCTATTCTAGTCAACAGCATACGCAATTCATGGAAAATTCAACTAAAAATAATCTATGTGAAATTATTATATTCTATAAAAGTTTGAATACACTATGAACACTAACAATTCATATATTCAAAATCTAAAATTCAAAAATTCCGTCTTGAATAACAAGCTATATAATGAAAAAACCAGCAATTATAAAACCGAATATGAAAAATCGATATATTCATAATTTATTATATTCATATTGATTCAAATTAGGATCATAATAAGTAATTGAAGAAGGAATGCACGGTCCACAATGGGTATGATATTGAATAAGGTAAAGCGTAGAGCGTGTGGTGATGCCTTGCGGAAGAGGAATTCCGCGAGTCACCACCGAGGCCGAGGGCACGCACTTTTCAAAGCTATTGCAGAAATTGCCCAGGGTAAAGAAAGTGCATCATCCTCGGTGTAACAATCGTGCGAGATTTGATTACCAGTAACGTCGTCGGTCCCTACTTTGATCACTCTGAGAGCACCCAACAGTGATGTTGAATTCGTGATGATCTTCAGTACTTTGCATATGAAGTTGACCAACAGTAAACGGACGACAAACGTTTTCAATATTCGCGAGAAAATTTTGATGTAGTGGACTTTTAACTTTTCCAATTTTTGCAGCCAAGTATTCACCCAACTGCGCTATTTCTTTTTACGTACAACTGTTTTTCTAATTGTCGATTGACTGCACGTTGTACATATTTTCAATATAATACTGTGATTATAAGAATTTCTATACTTCGTTGAAAATACACGTTGCATTCCTCACCCGTGCAAAATGAGTTTTGTGTTCTTCATTGTGTAGCTTTATTTATTTCAACATATCTCCTTTCTCTTACCACACGCAACGTTTATGGTGTATTCTATGACAAAGCATGTACAAAAATGCGCGCTTATAATCATTAATAACAGTGAATCGGTTTCGTAAATTATTATTTTCAAGGCACCAAAAGTTAGTCCGTTTTCCCATTTAACTGTACCTGTCTTTTCAACTCCGTGGCATCGTTTTCCCGGCAGATATACTATATAATATACTGAAAAATGTTCGGACCATTCCCATAAACATAATGTGATGAGCAAACTAAATACTTCAATTTGGCGATTTTTTTTTCTCAATAACTATACTGAGGATTGTTCTGAAATTTGACAGGTTGATCAATAAAGGGATTATGAACGTCTCAAAAAATCTCATCTCAGTGACATCGTTTCATCCTGACCTCACAACAACCTTAACAAAACTCTCGCTACTTTGAGGATCTTGACAGTGAAGAGAAATGTTTTTTTTTCTTTAAATCGTAATCAGAGTGACTTTTAATAGTCATAACTTCAATAAAAAAGGCGTGCAGTGTTCATCAGGGGAGCGTTGGAAGGCAAGCGTTTCCGCTTAAAAAATGGTTATTCAATTTTTGAATAACTTTTGTGATTTATTGATTTTTTAATAGAGTTATGCTACTTTCTACGGAAAAGGGATAAACCTCCAAGATGTGCGCAGTATTTTTACATGCGTTTTGCTGTAACAAAAACGAGAAAACAAAATAAATTTTCATAATCATTGTGTAGACGAAAACGCCAGCTTTCTGAAGCTCTCAAATGGACTCTGTATGACCCTTTTTACCGGAGTTATAACTGTGCAAAGTCGAAATATGCAATTTTTGTTGGACCGTCAATAACTCAACCAAAAAAAAAACGTTTCAGCGAAATATGTATCCTTGTTGTCCTTGTCCGTGTTGCGACAATATTTTTTATTTTTGCATTTTGTAGTTTAACAGGTGAAATAAATATCAAAAAAGGATTAAACAATTTTTTAAACCAGGATTCCTACAGAGCATACTTCACGCTTCAAAACGCTTTTTACATTTTTTTCTACCAATTTCTACAACTGCGATATTGCTGTTCAGAAGCGCTTGAAACTTCAGCGACGAATTACGGGCCCTTTACTTTCTGTGTGCCATACGTATGAAACTAACTTTTTTCAAATTTTCAAAAATGCCCGATAACTCGAAAACCGTGTTACTTTCACTGAATACAAGTTGGCATTTTCTGAACAGTCGTGATGCCCCCCAACCGTGGCTAAAGGATTATTCCACTCTTACTGTGATTGTGAATTACCAATGTGAATTGCCCCATGATTTCTTTCTCTTTCTCACAAATAAAAGTAACAAATGATTCAGCGGAACGTGGAATAGTCCTTGTCGAAGAAATTATAATTTGTTACCTAAAAATGAGGAACTAAAACAATATTTGTTCCAAATAGTTCAAGACCATAGAAAAAAATACCCCAATTGCAATAAGTCAAGTTTTTTGTAGCCGAAAATGATGATCGTAACAGCGTATCAATGAATGTATTCAGTGAAGATTATTGACGATAATAAAAAATTCATTTTTATGGGGATTCTTGTATTTTGTATTTTTTTTTTCATTTATCGAGGTATATGTTATACTGTGTGGAATTGGTTAAAACGTTGAATAAATTCGTACAAGCTTAAAGTTACGCCCACGAAATAATTATATTTATAATTATTTTATTTATAATTATTTTATTTATAATTATTTTATTTATAATTATTTTATTTATAATTATTTTATTTATAATTATTTTATTTATAATTATTTTATTTATAATTATTTTATAATTAGTTCTGTTGTGTTCTCCTCCGCGACTACTTCCGAACTAACTAAATCTACGTAATTGTGGAGCGCGTCAAAAATGATGCTCTCATCAAAAAGTATTTTCTTTCTTGCCGTGAGAAAACGGTGATCACCAGGCGCGCCGCAGCCTCACGTGGCTATTTTACTCCTGTGGGAAAGAAATATTAACGACGAATTATTTAATATTTCTTTCCGGCGTAGAGACAACTAAAAGAAGAAATCTACCTTATTTCCGTGGGAATTACAAAAGAAAGAAGGAAATAAGATGCCGGCATAACAAAGTATATCGAACGGTAATTCTGGCTGCGATAACTACGACGGTTTTTTTAAATAGTATATTCAATATTTATACATAAGTTTAGAATATATTCATCATTTCAAAACAAAAAGAATGTATGTTTCATTCATGCAAATTCGTTATTAACGCATTAACGAAATAAAAAAAAAGTCCGATGAGGTACCTCTAAATCTTGAAGGACCGACCTCATCTATCGCGAGAATTTTTTTTATATCCAAATATAGTTCAAGATTGTAAAGCTAAAAAAAAATTATCGATTTTTTTTAAACAGTCTAATGTATATACAGTGGCGTGCAAAAGTTTCGGGCCACTTCGTTTTTCTACCATACTTCTTAAACAAGTGACTGTACGGTAAATTATTAAGAATACAAAATGATTTCTACTACAT
Organism: Heteropelma amictum; assembly: GCA_959613375.1. NCBI lineage: Eukaryota > Metazoa > Arthropoda > Insecta > Hymenoptera > Ichneumonidae > Heteropelma > Heteropelma amictum. Next base: position 4,132,805 of record OY390725.1, read on the forward strand.
TGCAGCACAAGTTTGTTAAGTTGACAAACGTCAGAAACACTAATACGCTTGTGTGTTTACTCAAATATTACTCAAGCGTATTCAAAAATATTAGGCCAATCATGATCAATATCAATATCGCACACGCTGTTTACATTTTGCATGCTCTTTGCCGTATATAACTTCTTCACTGTCCCTAAATTAATCGATCGAGTAATATGGCTTGCCACACATCGATACAACTGCACGAAGCCGTTTTGCAACTTTCACGACGCGGGAACCGTTAAGAATATTGTATACAAATTTGAAGCTACGGGGAGTGGAGCAGATCGCCCACGAAGTAGTCGACCGCACAAAATGTCTCTATATGTATGTCGGCAAACTTATAAAACGTAACTCAATTACGAACGTAAGAAAAAAATGTAACAATCATCGCGCAGGAACTTGGGGCGAAAAATCTTTCAGACGTGAGCCGCAGCACTGTGTCTCGACGTCTGAATGACGTGGGTTTGTTCGGGAAAGTTGAATATTGGCGAAATACGGCTCATGGAAAGTTGAATATTGGCGAAAAGGGGGTCTGGGGAGGTTTTGGTGCAAACGGAATAGTCCGTTAGTCAATATCAATGGAATGACCGACCGCTTTGTACATAAGAATATATTGGAGGAACACGTGCTGCCTTATGCTCAAAAAGAAATGTCTCGGGGATAGATATTTCAGCACGATAAGGACCCGAAGCATACTTCAAAGTTGTCAATGATTTTATTGCTACTAAACAAATTCGCGTTTTGGAGTGGCTGGCACAGGTATCAGACTTGAATCTAATCGAACATCTTTGGGATGAAGTCGGACGACATGTCCTAAAGGAAAAAAAAAACATTGCAATATTCGGGAGTCGTAGGCCTCTTTGCAAAATAACTGGAATGAATCTCAGGACACTCTTACCCGTCTCTTCGAATCAATGCCTCGACGCTGTACTGCAGTGATTAAATCTAAAGGCATGGCGACAAAATATTGGTGGAAAACAAGTACCGACGTTGTTATTCCGAACACGAATTTTTGTTATTGAATTAAGTGGTCGCAAAGAAGTGGCGCGATATTTTTGAACATGACAATTTAATCATTCACTAAAAAAATCGGATATGTTTGTTACAATTATGAATACTGGACAAATGGAGAAAATAACATAGTACGTTGATTTCTTGTTTAAACATTTTTTTATTCGTCGCTTCATTAACTAAATAACAGAAGAAAATCGTTTTGCCCGAAACTTTTGAACTCCACTGTATTCTCGAACTGTTCTCGAGCTCGAACCGTCGTGACAAGCCTTTTCTACTTTTCAGCGCTAGAAAAGACTCAATACATATATACACACACACACTCATACGCGCACATTGACGCCACACACTCATGCTGTTACGTCGACCGCGGCATAGCAAGTGCTGAACGGTAGATAGAACCTGCGAATGAGTGCGAACGGCACAGCCTATAGTGTGTCTCTTTCTAAAAGCGGTGCTCAACACGCATTTTCCTTATGTTCAACCGTGATTTTCACCTAGTTATACAATAAATTACAAAAAAAATATTTCTTTAGAATGATAAATTAAATCATGTAAAAGTATTTTCGTGAAAAAAATCCGAGATATATAAATATTTAACATTTTTTTTCAATTTCGGAAGTTAGGGTTTTTTGACCGAGAATTTAATCTTCCGGCTTTTTCTCACAGAATGTTGACGATATATACGATACTTTTTTACGTATTTTTCAATTCTCTGTAACATTTGTTTGAAACTTTTTTCGATTATGTTGTTAGTTTTTGAACAAAATCGGGTTTTCACCCTATTAACCCTTTTTTCTCGATGTGCCCTGGGATAAGCGCAAATAAACTACCACCATTCGATTCAGCATCATCGGATTACTTTGACATCAAGTTTCTGGAATCGTGCAAAAAAGTACTATCTTTTGAGTATTTTGACTGGACTATAGGCCCGTATTCATAGTCAGTACTTATTGTATAAGTTCGTTTATTCGTATATCAAATCCATGTTGACTTGAGCAATTGCTTAAGTGAACTCTTATGTCCTCTCCTCCTTCTTACTTCTCCTTATGAACTTCAACGCGTGCTGCGTGGCTGGGGCCGCACACCCATGCACACACACACACACGCATGTCCACGCTCGCGGCCAACCAACATAGAGTCACATAGAAGCGCACTCCTTATAGCCGGTTTGAAGCCGAAAAGTTGGGGTGATCGGGAAAGTTGGGGTGATCGGGTAAGCTCGGCAACGCTCGGTTAAGAGCATCGTCTTTCCTTGTGTGCGCTCACGTACATAGCTCTTTGATGTACATGAGCGCTCACGCCTGTGGAGAGCGTTAGTCCGCCCATCGAGTTGGCCGTCACTCTCGCTCTGGCTTGAAGTGATGGTGCAGTCTCTCTTGCGCTGAAACGACAGTGAACGCGGAGTGGGGTCCCGGAGGCGACGTAGCGGAGAGCACGCCGTATGTACCGGGTGTTCTCCGGTCAATATGATGATCATTTATGCCGTTGTTTCCTTATTCCTTCACCTTATTTCAGGAGAACTTCTATAAGCGTCAATATTAATCGAAAGTATTAACTCGTTTCAATAAATCCTATGAAATTGAATAAAAAAAAACAGGCTCGCGACTTAAATATTACAAGAATGATTATTGATGTAATGAGCTGCTTGGTGTAATCGGCAAGGCGCTGGACTCGCAATCCGCAGGTACTGAGTTCGATCCCTACCCATCTTTTTTTTTTCATGCGTGAATTTATTTATTTGCAATCGTAACACTAATTGAAAGTAACGACAGTTCCATTGTATTATAATTGTACTAATAATAAAAGGATGATAAATAAAAATATATAAAAATCTACCGAGCCTAATGAAGCCACAAAAAACACAAAAATTATAACAATTAAGCATATACGTTGCTAATGATTACAGTTATAAAATAATTGTGGAACACGTAGCTACCGAAATTTAATTATATCCTGTGAAATATAATGGTATTTTCTCTACGCATTCCTTAGCGAGTAAAAATATTTATTAGCGAGTAAAATCGATTATCAATTGAAGGGTTACTTTGATCGATGAAACTCAAGAGACCTCTTTTGTAAAGCATCAAACCTTCTATGATATTATACTCTCAAAACATAAAAAGTTATCAACAAATTATTGACAAATAATGTTTCAACGATACAAAAAGGATTGTTCCATTTCATACAAGATACATTTGGTTATTTTTTAGAATTCAGATGATTTTTTAAAAACGTTTTTAATATTATTTATATATTATTCAATTTAATATCGTTTTAATATTATGCAGCTTTACATTTCTGGTTGACATGTAACCGCGTTTGTACAACGTGTCGGATTATTATAACAATACATTGGAATTTTTTTTTTCATTTAATATATATACAGGGTGATTCATAGCAATACTGACAGCCAGTAACTACACATTCTCGACAATATACTGAGCATATCTACTTAGCCGTTTTTCAATTTTGAAAGTAGTTTTTAAACGGGGAGCAATAGAATTTGGAAGTTTTAAGCCAATCACAGTCGTTGTTTTATACGCGTTCAAAGACGTCTCGGTGCCGGATCAGCAAGGCTCCGATTCTAGACATATGAAGAACTGGCAGAGTTCGTCAGAGAGAATAAATGATGATACGATGTCCGTCATCGTGCAACAAACGCCGATCCAAGCTGCCGATACGCCATTTAATCGAAAAGAACAGCTATTTTTAATTGAAACAAAAGACCTTCGCGCTCGCGAAATGGTTTTCTACCTGAACTCTGCCAGTGAAATTTTCCGACCTTGTAACGTCTAAACGGAAAATTTCAAGCAAATAGCATGTGAGTATCTTCTGTGATCTTCGACTGTGATACTTGCTTTGACCTCTAAATGACCTAAAAAAGTAATGTCAACTTTCCTCTGAAGTATCTTCCCATGAAAAAATAATCAACAGCAACTGCATTAACTACATCATTTGATGTTTATGTGATCTTTTGAAGGTCAAGCGAAGGTCAAAATGAAAAATCATTGAATACTAATTGAACGTAAAATGTTCCGTACTTTAAGAATCTGAAACAAAAAATAGGGGTTCCCATTAAAAAAATCATCATGACCTTCGAGTGACCTTCAAGACAGATCTCAAAGTCGAGATCAGCGATACGGGAAGGTTACCCTCTTGATCCTGTACAACTTTTGTTTCGAACATTTTTTTTATATCTATCATTGTTGAGAAGATATTTGTATCCGTCGATTAAAACGGACCACCCTGTATATACAGGGTGGGGCATCGAAAGTGACCCGGGCGTTTTATTCGGAAATGGAGCGAGATATCGAAAAATGTTTGAGACAAAAAGTGTAGGGTATCACGGGGGACAAAAGATGACATCAATGAATTTCCTCCTAAGTGCAAGTATTGAGGTTTTTCGATGGTCAACTTTGCTTTTTCAAATAGGTAAGTTCATTTTTTTTACCGAAAATTGATAGAATGTGTAATTTGGAGTAAAAAAGTACTATTACACTAATGTCCTAAAATTATTAGATTTTAAGATATTTTGGAAAACAGTTATAGCTTATTCGTTTTCTACATAATTTAAAGTCGACTTACAATTTCAGTCCAGCAAGTGTTCGAAATGATGACAATTGACATCGACATACTTTTAGAAACGTTTCACGAAAGAACGTCGAATTTTGTGTGGTGGGCACCTCTCGATCCATGGATTCGATGTATCCTTGGAAAAAAGATTTAACGGAGTCAGATCCGGAGAACGGGCGGGCCAATTGACGATCCTCGATGTCCTATCCAGCGACCAGGGTAATCTCGGTCCAATGCTTCTCATCGCCGTATTGCTGTTCATGAAAAGATATGCCATATGGATGGAATTTTTTCCGTTTCAAGATTCGGTGGACACTTCTTCGAAAGATGCCAAAATTTCATTCGATCCTCATAAACTTACTTCCGGGTTATAAACTACTTCAGCTAATGCTGAAACTTTTAAACTTCCTCTTGCTACGAACTTCATTGGATTTTTCTTTTCCATTGCAACGCTTTTTGTTTCCGAAAACGATCGCATTGTTTGTTTTTTACGTAGCTAAGTAACGGAAAACAACTTATTTGATGATAAAAACACGGAAGCTTCCATCAAATTTCGGATAAAAGCAGTTCGTTGGTGTTTTTAAGTGGAAACGTGCTAAAACGTCAGTATAGTTAATTTCTTAACTCATACGTTTATTACTGCATTCGTGAATTGAAATATTATTTTTTAGAATGAATCGATATACGGTCGCGGAGAAAATTTGCATGATTTACGTTTACGGTGAAACACATCAAAATTCAACCGCAGCCTGTCGCTTATACGAAGAACGGTTCCCAGAACGACAGCATCCCGGTCGTAGAACATTTGATCGCATCGTGCGGTTATTTTCGGAAACCGGAAGCGTAGCGATGAAAAAAAAAACAGGAGAAGGACAGGAGAAAATTCAGAAACTCTAGTTTTAGCTGCAGTCGCACATAATCCGGAAATTAGTTCTCGGGAAATCAAACAAAATTCTGGCATCTCTCGAAGAAGTGTCCTCCGAATTTTAAAACGAAATAAATTCCATCCGTATCACATATCCGTGCATCAACAACTACACGGCGATGATTTTCAAAACCGCGTCAAATTTTCTCAATGGGCGTTACGAGAAATTCAAAACAACGATTTTTCGAAAATATTATTCTCCGATGAGTCGACTTTTACAAATCATGGTCAGGTAAATCGACACAATATGCACTATTGGGCCAATGAAAATCCAAGGTGGTTAAGGGAAGTAGAGAACCAGCGGCCATGGAATGTGAATGTTTGGTGTGGTATGTACGAAAATCGAATTATTGGGCCGTACTTCATCGAAGGCACACTGAACGGAGTAAAGTACAGGAACTTTTTGGACGAAATTTTACCGGTTTTACTCGAAGACGTACCAATTATGGATCGAATGACAACGTGGTATCAACACGATGGTTGTCCAGCCCATTACGCGTTAACAGCTCGAGAAGTATTGGACCGAGATTATCCTGGTCGCTGGATAGGACGTCGAGGATCGGTCAACTGGCCTGCCCGTTCTCCGGATTTGACTCCGTTAGATTTTTTTTTATGGGGCTACATCAAATCCATAGTATATCGAGAGGTACCCACTACACCTGCGAACATGAGGGAACAGATTAGTGCTGCATGTGCGAGTGTACGCGACGAAACTTTTACCAGAATTCGACGTTCTTTCGTCAAACGTTTCCAAAAGTGTATCGATGTGAATGGCCATCATTTCGAACACTTGCTGAACGGAAATTGTAAGTAGACTTTAAATTATGTAGAAAACGAATAAGCTATAACTGTTTTCCAAAATATCTTAAAATCTAACAATTTTAGGGCATTAGTGTAATAGTACTTTTTTACTCCAAATTACACATTCTATCGATTTTCGGTAAAAAAAATGCACTTACCTATTTGAAAAAGCAAAGATGACCATCGAAAAACCTTAATACTTGCACTTAGGGGGAAATTCATTAATGTCATCTTTTGTCCCCCTTGATACCCTACACTTTTTGTCTCAAACATTTTTCGATATCTCGCTCCATTTCCGAATAAAACGCCCGGGTCACTTTCGATGCCCCACCCTGTATATATTTCAGTTTTATTTGCATGACTGCCAGAGTCTTACAATTTTTCATTTAATATTATTTTCGCTATAATTTGTCAGTCTGAAAAATATTTTTACTCGCTAAGGAATGAGTAGAGAAAATACTATTATATTTTACAAGATATAATTAAATTTCGATAGCTACGTGTTCCACAATTATTTTATAACTGTAATTATTAGCAACATTTATGCTTAATTGTTATAAATTTTGTGTTTTTTGTGGCTTTATTAGGCTCGGTAGATTTTTATATTTTTTTATTCATCATCCTTTTATTATTAGTACAATTATAATACAATGGAACTGTCGTTACTTTCAATTAGTGTTACGATTGCAAATAAATAAATCCACGCATGAAAAAAAAAAGATGGGTAGGGATCGAACCCAGTACCTGCGGATTGCGAGTCCAGCGCCTTGCCGATTACACCAAGCGGCTCATTACATCAGTAATCATTCTTGTAATATTTAAGTCGCGAGCCTGTTCTTTGTTATTCAATTTCATAGGATTTATTGAAATGAGTTAATACTTTCGAGTAATATTGACGCTTATAGAAGTTCTCCTGAAATAAGGTGAAGGAATAAGGAAACAACGGCATAAATGATCATCATATTGATCGGAGAACACCCGGTACATACGGCGTGCTCTTCGCTACGTCGCCTCCGGGACCCCACTCCGCGTCCACTGTCGTTTCAGCGCAAGAGAGACTGCACCATCACTTCAAGCCAGAGCGAGAGTGACAGCCAACTCGATGGGCGGACTAACGCTCTCCACAGGCGTGAGCGCTCATGTACATCAAAGAGCTATGTACGGGAGCGCACACAATGAAAGGCGATGCTCTTAACCGAGTGTTGCCGAGCTTACCCGATCACCCCAACTTTCCCGATCACCCCAACTTTTTGGCTTCAAACCGGCCATAAGGAGTGCGCTTCTATGTGACTCTATGTTCGTTGGCGCGGCGTAGCCGACCACACCGTCACACGCACACCACTACGCGCCGCCCAGCCCACGCGTTTTATTGGCTATAACTAATTATTAATAACTCATCAGGGGTGCATCAGATCGAAAAACCGCTGAGGATTTTTCGATCCAGAATTTCGAGATCTACCACCCCTTCAGAGGTCAGACAACCCTTTTGGGACACCCTGTATTACAGTGAATGTTGGAAGTGTGTCTTGAACGTGAAGATAAAAACGTGTGTACCAAAATCTTAATCCTTTACGAAAAAATTCAAACATAAATGCGTTATATACTAATAAAGAAATCCACTAAGGATCAAGGAAATATCTGAACATTTAAATTGTGGAAAGTTTGGGACGTGAAAACATGCATGAAAAATTTCTTATATTGTAAGAAAAAATACAAAAACTCTGGTCCTTTGACGTTAGGACCGAAAGAAAAAATGCTTATTCACAGAATGCAATAGCTGATTGAAGAATTAGGATAATTTCAGCTTTCATTATGTGTTTGAATCAGCGTTCGTGACGAAAGACAAATGATTATAAAGAAGAAGACAAATTCACTGAGATATGTACAAGGTATAATAGAAAGGGTCGTGCCGTGAAATATTAAAATAATTCTTTTATGACGATTTAGAAAAAAAACAGAGAATGATAGAGTGCTTCGCTTAAAACATGTTGATGATAAAATAAAAATGAATGTGTGAACAAACTACATAAGACGCCGAATATTTCCTCAACGAGAAAGGAATCCGCGCATTTGCGACGCAACATACTCCCTCGTTAAGAGCGTAGCGATCAATTATCTTCGGTTGTCGATGGAAAGAGGTGCAAGTCGTCGTACGTTTCTTTCCACGGTTCCATTGATAGTCCGTAATTTCACCTTCTTGATTATACCATCCGTCCTTGGAAAGGTTTCGACGACTCGACCGAGTCGCCATATCATGATCACGAATCAATGCCATCAACCCAATATTGATGTCAGGATTCCCGTTGGTCCATTTTTGGGAATGTTGTGTTCATTCAAATACTCTTTGTACCGCGATTCCAGAAAAGCTGCTTTATTTGTTCCACATGCTATCAATAGGATAAGCGATTGACAGGTGTGTCAGTCAAATTCGGAGCTGGAACAACTACACTTATATTCCCATGAAGGAATTTGGCTGGTGCGAGAGCTTTCAGATCATTCGGATCAGATGATAGTGCGGTGAGTGGGCGCGTTGTTGAGTCAACACGACTCAAGCAATTGCTTATCAGCTAATGAATACGGGCCAATGGCTCCAATTCATAGTCCCGTATTCCGCGTAATAGCCCCGTTCCATACGAATAAGACGATCTTATACAATAAGTACTGACTATGAATGCAGGCCTGAAGGCGATGTATCACACGTCGAAAAATCTCGACGCAGCCCCCCCATTTATGGCAACAGTGCAGAGCGCGTAGATTTCTCTACGAGCCGCCGCTAACTACCGCCAGATATCACCGCGTGTTTCTTCTATTGGGTCCGAGGCTTCGCGTGACAAAGCGTCTAACTCGACAGGGGACGCATGCTACAAGTGTGATGGTTACACGGACACGAGTGCCAGCGTGTCGAGTGTTGTACGAAAAAGGGTGTTATATAAATACGTATCTCTCGTAAGGTATCGACAAAATATATTTCCCGTTCTTCCAAAGAACGGCAGTTTTGAAAAATCATGACTTCATGATATATTTTAGCAAAAGGCGGCGATATTTATCGCCGGATAAAGAGTAATTATAGTTACTCGTGAAAAATGTATTATCTAAAATTTTCTCGTGGTATTATGGTCATAATAGACGGTTGATATTGTCTCCCTTTGTAAAAAAAAGCCATAAAATGAAACAAACAATATATAGTATAACAAATAATATATTATCTCGCGCTCCGAATCACGGAGGTGAGAAATTTGACTGTTAATTGATATAAATAAATACTCTTTCACTCGTTCTCTGTCGAAATTAATCGAAAGAGAGCTCAGCAAGCGGTACATTCCGTAGCAACGACAGTTGCTACTAACTCGCTCTACAAGAGAGTGATAAAAACATCAATAAATTGCATTTGTTTAAACAATTGATCTCTTGCTCGTACTCTGTTGAAATCCATCGACCGAGAGCACAGGAAGAGATTCAATAACTGTTGCAACTCACTCATTTTACGAGACATTTTCGATATTTCTACCAAAACCAAGGTTTCATCTACAGAAGTTTAAAAAAAATGCTGGTTATAAAATCTTGTTTAAAGAACCAAGTTTTGAAAAAAAAATTCTGTTGATAAAACTTTGAGAACAAAATATTGTCGAATGCATTTTTTCAAAGTTTTCACGACAAAACTTTTGTTTTGTTAACGGTTGAAACTGCAAGAAAAAAAATTCCTGAGATCGAGTTATCATGTCAGTGATAGTCAAATCTTTAAATTATGGGCTAAATATAGATCGACTTGCCAAGAAATTAACTTTAAAAGAACAAAAAAACGAATATTTCAAGCTTTGTTCCATTAAATGTAAAGCAAAATTGGGAAAAATAATAAATTTCAAACATTTTTATAGAAAAATACCGACGACATACATTATCGCTCAAAAGTTCGGATACACAAGTGGATATTTCTTGCCGCACTTGAAGTTGGGTAACTCGGCCAAAAAAAAAGATATTCGAATTTCCAAAGCGGCGTTTTCAAACGGATAGATCAGGCTTCCGTTTGCTGTTTTTGAATATTTTTTTCAATTTTTTTTCGACCCGGTACGTACTTTGGTACGTGACCATTTTTATGCCTTTTTTCGACCGTCGCAAATCAGGCGCATAATTTAAGGATTTTTTTTTTAAATATTAAAAATTTGAAATGGAATACAAAAGCTCGATCCCCTTCTTTTTAAAAATCTTTTGTGTTTTTTTTCGTCAAGTTATTTTGTTTTTGGTCAAAAAAGATAAATTTTGAAAAATTAAAAATAACCCAAGAACGATGAGGTTTGAGAGAAAATGTTGAAATGCAAAATGTTGTGTAAATTTATGCTGGATCGCCTGGAATTTTTTCAGAATTTTCGTTTGATTGTTTTTTTTTTTTGCGTATTTTTGCTCGAAACTCTCATGACTGAAAATTTTTTTTTCAGGTCAATAAAATGTTTTAATTCATTGACCTCATCTAAACAAGTTTTTCGTCGGAAAAACTGCCTTTGGTTTTGAGCACCGCGTTCACGACTCGTGGCATCCGTTTGATTAATTTATCGATTTAGTCTTTGTTGAGACTCGACCATCCCGTGTAGAAATGTGGTCGGGAAGTCCCGACTTTATATCTGGCCCTGGCTAGGCTTTCCCTGGTTAGCATTTCCTGATAGGGGCCTATCAGGGACCATATAGGGAAATCCCGGTATTTTTTTGCCAATTTCTCTATGTCAGTAAATGCCCATGCCCCGATCGGGAATTTTATGAACGATTTGAAGGCAAAGGACGCGAGGTACACATACTGGCCGCAGCGCGGCGCACTAACGGCCGTTTCTCGCGTATGGCGAACATATAAGAGCAAAGCAACGACAAATCGTAATACTTTTCTTAAGTCACCCGGCCTTCATTGAATTAATGAGGGAGACCGTATACTTTCTTTTTTTTGTCAAGGATCAATTCTATCCTAAAAATTAGAATGGCTATTAGAATAATCACGTATTCAAGTATTTCACGATAAAGAAAATGTAGACTATACCTCAACTGTAAAGTGTTGCTTTTATTTGTTAGGCTCCAATGAAGCTTTGATACATATGAAATGAGGGAGTTTAGTAAGAGGCGCATACCAGGGCATGGCTATTTCCCGATTTTAATATTCTATCCAGGCGCCGAGAAGGGCCCGATCATTTCCCGATCTCATGTATTGTTCGGGCGCCGAGGAGGTCCTGGTCATTTCCTGATCGTTTCCCGATGTAGGGAAGGCCAGACCATCGCCCGATCTCTCACCCGTTACATTGCTAGCCGGGTCCAGACGAGGCAAGCCTGGTCAGGCCCCGATCTACAATCGGGAAAGCCCGTACAGGGCCCGACTTATTCCCGATCAGTATTTCTACACGGGATACAGCCTGTAAATTCTTCCAGAGATCCCCCGTAGACGATGGACAATATTTCCTGATTTTCCGATAGAAGTTCTTTGGGAAGAGCTCGGTGCTCAAATGGCTTTTTCGACGATAAACTTGTGTAGATGACGTGAGTGAAATAAAACATTTTATCGACCCGAAAAAAAATTTCGCTCGTGAAAGACTCGAGCAAAAACACTAAAAAAAAAATTTCAAAGAAAAATTCTGAAAAAACTCCAGGCGATCCAGTATAAAAATATGCAACTTTTTGCGTTTCTAGCATTTTCTTGTAAACCCCATCGTTCTTGAATTATTTTGAATTTTTCAAAATTTATCTTTGTTGGCCAAAAATAAAATGACTCGACGAAAAAAAATCACAAAAATTAAAAAAAAAATGAAAATGGAGTTTCTGTAATTCCTAAAATTCCTAAAATTATACGCCTGACTTGCGATGGTCGAAAAAATGCCGAAAAACGGTCACGTACCAAAGTGTGTACCAGGTCGAAAAAATTGAAAAAAACATTTGAAAAGACCAAACTGAAGCCTGATTTATCCTTTTAAAACGCCGCTTGGGAAATTCGAGTATCTTTTTTGGCAGAGTTATCCAACTTTAAGTGCGGCAAGAAATTTCGACTGGTGCATCCAAACTTTTGAGCGGTGATGTATGTATATATATATTATACCTGTCCTTAAGAAGGGCAAAATCGAGTTTTAATGGCTTTACTCTCCAAATTGGTTCGAAAGAATTTTTGAAAAGTGTCAGAATTTTTTAATTTTTTTCCCTCCATATTTACTAACCGCTAGGAAGCCTTACTTTTTCCCATAAGAAAAGCATTGATTTCTCGCGATTTTTAATCTTTTTTCATTATCAGCTAAAAAATCGTAATTTCTCAAAAAATGTTGGAAGTAATGTTACCTTTTTATCGGATTTTTTGGAATTCGATACAAGCATTTTTGAGCTAGATCAATCGCATCTTTATTCTTCAAAATTCAAAATGGCGGCGTTAAGATTGCCGCCATGTTTTTTTAAATAGAAAATTTTTTTTTCACCAAAAAATTTATCAGGTCAGAAATAACATTTGTAGGAACATTTTTTTCATGCAGTCCATAATTTTCAGATTACGTCACCATTTTTGACTATTATAGCATTATCCAGAATAACGATGAGGACGAGCAGGTAAAGTCTTTAAAATTTCGTTCAAGGAAACGAATTTTGGGGGTTTCAAGTTCGCTCATGGAAAAAAAAACCAAAGCTCAGGAGAAATACTTACAGTAGACGCGTTTTGAAACGCGAATTTGTTCACAGTTTGTTGACGGCAATTCAACAATAGCTGATTTTAGTCCGAACGAAATTGTTGATATGCTGCTTATTTTAGGGAGATGTCGGGGCAATTATTATTGAGCCGAAATTTTGTATCGTCGCGAATATCCTCATCGTCGTCACGCATCGCGGCAGACAATTCGAACCCTCGAAAGAAGAGCGAGGGCAGATCAGATAACCCGCCACCGCCGACGTCGTCAAAACATCAACAATGATTTAGATGGTCCGCATGAGGCTCGAGACTTGGCTATCTTGTCTATCTCATGTGAGTGTTCGAGTAATCTCGGAACGACTGGGATTTCCCAGATCCACAGTGCCCCGAATATTGAGAGGTGCGAGATTCCATCCTCACCGCATACAATTCCACCAAGACACGTCTAATCCTGACCCATTGCGAAGGATAGAATTTTGTCGGTGGGCATTGACATGAATCGCGCTATTCCCAGATTTTTTCAGGTTCGTTATGTGCAGTGATGAATCCACATTCAACAACCGAGGTCAAGTAAATCGGTGAAACTTCAGGTGTTGATCTGATCAGAATCCACTTTGGGTGAGACAGATCGATTACCACCATCAGTGGAGTTTGAATGTTTGGTGCGGAATCATTGACGGGCAAATAATTGGTCCCTATTTTTTCGACGGAAGGGTGGCGGGTGACCATTATCTTGATTTTCTGCAAAATGCTGCCTTTTTTTGCTAGAAGACCTTGAGTTAGGTACACGTCAACAGACGTGGTTTCAGCACCCACCTACTGGGCTCGTGTTGTTCGAAATCATTTGAACGCAACATTCGGTCAAAGGTGGATATGTCGAGATGGACTGTCTATTGGCCTCCAAGGTCACCTGATCTTACCTCTCCCGATTTTTTCTTGTGGGGTTATCTTAAAGACGTTGTCTACCATCAAGCTCCAACAACACAAGAGAATATGCGGGAGCGAATAAGACCTGCCTGCCGTGCTATCCCGACAGAAGTTCTCTTACGAACAATTAATAGTTTTAAAAGAAGAGTTCAGGCTTGTTTAAATATTGGTGGTGGAATTTTTGAACATCTTTAAGAAGAGTTCAGAGAACGCTCACAAGGAGGGTTTGGAGTCGAAAAATACTGCCGAAGTGTCGAGCCGTAGAGACCTAATCCTGTGAGTGTTCCAAATGCACGCACGCACGCCTACATACACTTAGAATGGTCTTTACTTCCTCGTCCTTATTATTATTCTGGAAATTATGGACCGTATCAAAAAAATGTTCTTATAAAAGTGTTAGTTCTGACCTGACAAATTTTTTAGTGAAAAAAAAGTAATGTTTCTATTTTTAAAAAAAACATGTCGGCCATCTTAACGCCGACATTTTGAATTTGGGACTATTTACATTACATTTTTTTAACGCCCCCCTTTGAACCCTAAAAATTCATGATACTCAATTTTTTATCGAAGCAGTGTTTTTTTGAATAAATCAACTCTAAGATTAAAATTCGACACCCTGTATACCCCTCTCCGATCGACAGCGAAATGAATTATTATGTAAATTTAGATTTGTCAGCAGAAAAATATAGGGTAATGAAATAAAATCTTTTGCATGAAAATTTTTATTTCATTAGCAGAAGATTTTAGCACGTTTAGCATAATAACGTCGTCAAGCGAATACTTTACGGACTGAGTGGGCAATACTTGCTGCCTGGCTTATCGTATTTCGTATAACTGGGAGGTCAATATTCAGTGTGACGTTGCGTCACAGGTCGCCCCGACCTGCCCCTCGCAAGTCCACCACGCACGTCCCTCCCATTCCCTTCCCTCGCGATTTTCCCCCTTGAAACCCCCGTACCGCGTTGTTTAGAAGTCGTCCAAAAATGTCGCGCTAAATCGTAAATTCGCAATTATATCGCCGTTAATGCCGCCCAAAACAGCACCAAAGGCGTCGTTCTCGCTTTCCCCCCCCCTCTTCCCCCGCCCCAGCGCAGCATCAACGGTGGACTCCAGCCCCCGACGAGATCACCGCCCGGAGAGAGAAGATATCTCGTCACCGCCACCCCGGGGGTGCATCATTATCTACGCGGAGGAGGACGTCGCCTCCCCGCAAGAATCACCATTACCAGCACGGAGGAGAAGGCCCACTCTCCATGAATCTCGGGAAATGGGGAAAATTGAGCAGCCGCCACCACCGTCCCTGGGTGGCAGTCCCCAAAAATCTCCAACCCCAATTGCATCGACCCTCGGGGAGGATTATCATTCGACACCTCATCTCCACGGCCTGAATTATCATGGATCAACGATCGATCAGGAGTCACCGTGTTGCCATCCCTTTCCCATCCCAAGTATTAATCACGTCTGCGAAATTTCTCCCATCCTGCGTATTAGCCCCCCAAAAATCTCTCCCACTTTCCCTAATTGCGCGAAGAACCCGGAAGCCCCAAGCGAGCTCTTCACTTGCGAGCGAGGCGTCAAACCGAGCGTTTAAAGTCATCCTTTTGCGATATTGCGTTCTGATATTTTTCTATTGCGTTTAAATTTTTCTTTTTTTTTGAGCCCCTTTTGTTTCTTTGAGTTTTTTATATTTTTTTTTTGGTTCTTTGAGAGTGAGTGAGAGAGTGTGTGAAGTAAGGGAAGTGCGAAGAAGTAGAGTGAAGGAAATTGCGTGTGATTGCGAGAGTGTGTGAGTAAGAGGAAAAGTAGAGCGAGGAGAAGAGCGTTTGGGAAAGAAAAAGGAATTACGAAGGAGTTGTGCGTAACGGAGTTTTGGAAGGAATTGTGCGTTTGCGAAGGAAAAGAGTGTGGGAAGGAGTCGAGCGTGAAGAGAGTGTGAGAGAGACGGAGAGAACGGACGAACGAACGAAGGATTTGTACGGGGCGTGAGTTTTTTTTTTCCTATTTTTCTTTATCGGTCCGACCATTTTTTTTTGGCTTTTCATTGCGTCGTGCGAGTGGCCACGAGGCCCACGTTTTCTTTTTCTTTGCCGATTTCCCTGCGTTCCCTCCTTGCGTTGTGCGTGGTGCATTCCCCCCCTCCCCCAGCGGCCCTTGTACGAATTTCCATTTCCTATTGTCCCACCCCCGTCGTTATAGCGTGCTCAAATCACCCTTCCGGATTTTGCTTTTTAATTAGCATTCTTTTGTTTTCTTAGCTTTTGGACTCGACGGTCCCGTGTAAGAGGCGCATAGCGTTCGGGAACCTTCCCCCTGAGATCCCCCCCCCTTCCCCCTTCGCGTATCATATTGTATAGTTTTCCTTTTTTTTGTAGTCTCTTTCGTCCGTTTGCGAGTTCGCGAGAAAACTCGCTGGCGCCCAGCCATTGTTCCTTTTTTTGTTTTTTTGTAGAATATATTCGTTTTCTTTTCTTGTAAATTTTTGATTTTCTGTTTCCCCCTTTTCCCGCATTGTTTCGCCTTCCCCCGAACAAGGCGTCACATCAGATAGGTGATCATTTAATTTTCATGAGAGAAAACAGTCGATTTCGGAACTCAGAAAAGTAATAATTATCAAGAATCGCGTGAAAATATAAAAATTCTTTGAAATGAAAATCATTACTTTCATATTAGTACACATCCGTAGAACATTGAAGGCTACATACCTAAACGAAGGAAATTTCGGGATATTGTTGAAGTAAAAAAATATTTATTAAGGGTTCTTGAAGAATAATCACCCATAGCACATGGTATGTTAGTTGACATTACATATGGGTTAACATTCTAGTTCATATGAAATGTTAATTGAACAATGAAAGTGCGTATGAGTATCTTAAGAGAATCATAAAAATTATCCTACGACGTTGAATCGAACTCACGGCCTGCCAGGTTCTAGACACTGCTTCAACCTCTAGGCTATTGCACCCATAATGAAATATTGGAAAAATGTAATATTCCGGTTATGGGCCTGCTCAGCGTTACGTTGAATATTTTTTTGTATAACATTATTGTTGTATAGATATGTTTTCATTATTTATGCAACCTGAAATAGTCTTTTATTTTACTACATTCATTTATGTGTGCAAAACAAAGAGAGACGGGCACATACCAGAGATTAATAACGAAGGCATTGTTTGTGTATGGCTTATTAACAACCCTTATAGTCTCATAATTATGTTCACATGCAAAATTAAAATTTCCAGGAGGATCACTCATAATAAGAAAACGATTATCAGTTTTATTTTTTAGGCAATAAACAAATTCTCTAAGTATATAATTAAAATCTAAAAAGGGTTTTCAATTGGAAATCATAACTTTTCATTATATTGCTCAGTAAAAATGTTGAAAAATACTAGTTCATTTTTATCTACGTGTACACCCTACGCGAGAGAAAAATTTCGAAGTTCAGGGCCCGACTTCTTCAATGCTACGGTTATGTGAAACCGTAAATACATTAGCTCGCGAACTCACCGCAAGTGACGTTACTATCGTGGAAGAATTTTCGTATTATCACTGCTAGCGGCGGTATCCTCGATTTTCAGTTGATCACGTGTGCTTGATGACTCTTAACAAGCTACGTTAATTTAGCCGCTCGATTTCAACTATTGTAATTTTTTTCTTTTCCTATCGTTCCTTGGTCGTTTATTGGTGTTCGTTGGATGATTAAAACGTTTGTTGATTCAGCCGTTTCATTAAAATCCCAAAAAGAAGTGACCGTTAACTTGGCCGCAAAATTTGCAATTTTCATTGAAACACGTTCTACAAGAAGCCAATCGATGCGAAATCGTTTGTTAGTCACAAATATGCTTATCCCTTCGTTTGATGGATCGTTATTTTTTGTGAAAATGCGAAAAAACATAATTGGTCATTTTTTATCGAAAGGTCATGCGACTATACGTGACTTTTTGCTACTTTTGATTTTAGACTAATAAAACTTCCGGGAGTTATTTCCATTAGTTATTGCAGAAACTTCAATTCTAAATTCGGTACAATCAATTATTACGCGAGTGTTAGCGTAAGCAGGATAAAAACGTTTCGGGATTGTTCCTTGGACTACATCTTTCGCTGCCCAAAAAACTAAATCTGATGTCGCTGTAACTAACACTTGCAATAATAAGTGAAATATTCTAGATACTGTTATTCTGTGTACACCGAATAAAACACTTATGGCAGAAAAAGTTAATCCAGTTTTCATCTTAATTAAAAATGTTAAAAGTGCATTTTTGGCTGACATTTTCGAATTGTCTAGATTATTACTCTTCACAGCTTTTAGTAGAAATACAAAGTTTTCAAAACTTATTCTAGCAAGATCTACCAGTTATTCTTCAGTTTTAACTGATGAAAACCCAGTGAAATGACTTGCATCTTTACATGTGCTGGATGCATCTGTTTGCACAAACTGATCAATGGAAATCTTTTCCAATGTACCAATGTTCCAATATTCCAATGCTCCAATATTCCAATGCTCTGTTTACCTTTAAATTGTTTTTGATTAGGCCCTACTATCCTACTGTTATCTTCAACTATATTTGTCTGAAGTTCAGCATAACAACAACTATGCTCATAAATGTACCTGTTGCAGATAAACATTTTTTCTCGGTGCGTAAAAGTAGAAAAAATATTAGCTTGACATTCTTGAACTTTATACATTTTCATCTCACTTTGTTTGATTAGAACATTATCAAGTCTTACGTCCAAGCATTCCTTTTCAACCATGTGAAAATTTGTGCTGCCAAGCCCGCGCGGATCAATACTATTGTAAGGGGACGATGTTAACAATTAAAGTTGCCTGACACGTGTTATTGCAAATCTAAAATGAGCAAGAGTATCGCGCATCATCAATCCGCAAACGTAGGGGAGCCACATCGTTCGATCACTCGAGACCCCCGCGTCAACATTCGAGGCGCCAGAAATGCCGTAAAATCCGAAGATACCAGGAAGGGACCAAACGCGAGTTCCCCAACCAGCAGAAGAAGAGGACCAATCTACGAGTCACCGTTACCCCTGGACAAATCAATACGCGGGGTACCTAAAGGCACGAGTCGCGGAGGACGCACCTCGCGAGAGACCAGCACCCCGAAGGAGGACCACGCGAGGGATCCTAAACATACTCGTAAAATCGAAATGAGGCCATGGGGTAAGAAGATAAAGATTTCTCGGAAAATCAAAGGGGAGATATGTGAGTCATCACCTGGACCTCTCGATTCCCGGGCGACAGAAGGGGTATAAGTATGAGGACCAAAAGAGCGAGTCAGTCAGTCCATCGACATTTTTCCACCGAGACCTCTTGGTCGTACTGCGCGTCGTCTTCGCCGAATCCTCTAAGTCCAAGTCGGGAACATTCGCAGTCTTTAATTTTCACTTTGTTTTCTCAAGTCGCGCCGCGTCATATCAGACATATCAGTCGCGTTAATTCTATTCAATCAAGTTTGTAAATTCGCGGAGTATTGTGTCGCAATCTCGCACTATCACTCGAACTTCTAGTCAACCGATCTACGTTCGTACGACAAATAATCTCTGCCGAGTTTTAACCGCGCCGCGCCGAGACTATTCACGAACCAAGCCTATATTGTAATCGCTTTCTATATACTCTAAGCTTGCTTCGAATTAAGTGTGTGAAAAACGGAATTTATCTCTGTTAAATTGTCGCGATCAAAATTACGCTTGTAACCAAACTGTAACCAGACATTTGTAACTGAGTGTAACTACAATATTTAATCACTGGATGTGTATGTGCGTGTGTATGTAACAAAAGAGAACAGTGTACGCCAAAGACTTCAAACTGTACCGATACATATCAGCAACCGAAGAGCAACAACCCACCGAGGAAGATTGTAACAAAAAACGCTACCTGCATGGAACATATCATACACTAAATAAATAGAGTGAGTACACTGTGTGAATTCGTCGCATAATAATAATTCACCCTTCCTCCCAACGCATTATTTCACGATCATCCCTCCCATATCGATGACGTGACTTCCGTCCCTGGGTAAAGGACTTGATTGTCTTGACCCGAAAGCGAAGTCAATACCGTGTTGCGTCTCCTTTAAATTCGATAAGCTCACGGGGACGTAACACAAGTACCATGTCACTATCGTTTATCTTCATCAGCATCATAGGAACCTCTCTTTCGCTGTCATCGATGTGTTCATTCTTCAATTTCTTCGCTTCTTGTAACGATTATGCCTAAAGCAGTAATTATTTTAAACAAAACTGGAAATACATTTTGAATAAATTGAAGAAATTATTGATGAATTACAAACCGTTCTACTGATGACTTGTGATTGACTGCTTTTGCTCCATATACAGTGGCAAATATGCTCGGAACATAACTAGGACTTGATGGTATATGGCAACATGCTTGAAGGCAACATAACTAGGATAGAGCTGGATGGCTTCGGATGTCAAGGTATACTATCGGAACTGAATAACGATGAAACACGAATGAGTTATCCAAATGATGCTCACGTGTTTCGTGTTTACGTGTGAATTTGAAAACTGATTATCGTTTGCTCATTCCGATTGTTCTGCCAGAATATTTTGATCTCGCATGCAGTGGCGGATTCACGAGCAGGTTAAGTTGGCTTGAATCTAAGGCGACAGATGTTAGGGGCGGCAAATTTGGGGACTGACATTTCTTTTTCTCTTAGCTATCTTACAGAAATTAAAAAGATTTTATGATTTCTTACCGAAAGAAGTCTACAAGACATCTTACCAATGACTTTTCCCTCTTCCCTTTCATTGTACATTCGAACCTTCGATATTATACAGTGCTCGCCTTTTGAATTGGGGAAACATATATTTCGGTGATTTTGGTGAAAGTTTGTTCGATTTTAAAAAACCAAAAAAGTACATTCTAGTAAATTTGATGAGACCAGTTTCAACTCGATCGGTCAAAATTGGCCGATTGCGACACCATTTTGTGATTCGATGTAAATCGAGGTTTTGCAAAAGGCTCAAAAACTGATGTTTGCTGCATGCAAAGCTTTTGATGACTCATACCAGTCGAAAGAGCATCACGTGGTGTTTCGAAAACTCCCCTGATAAATTCTAATCGGATAATTCCAAATAGAGTTATCGCCCCGGGAAGCCGAAAACGCTCATGATCAATAACTCGGGTACGCGTCGACCGATCCAGCGGATCGGTTCAATATTCAATAGTTCAATAGTTTCGGAATTAGGCTTCATTTTATAAATATGGTTGTTTTTTGCAAAAATCCCAATATTTATGCAAAAAAAATCATATGAAACTTTAAAAAAAAAGAAATTGAAGCTTTTACTCCCTGCTCAAGTTTTTCATGGAATAAAGAGTAGAAAAAATGTTCTATGTACCATGCACTAAACCTTCAACCCCCCCAAAAAAAAGCCAAAAGACGACCATTTACCAAAGTGTGTACCGGATTTAAAAAAATCCTAAAAATTTTTTGAAGAACTGTAAATGAAGTTAAATATGTCCCTTTTAAAACGCCGTTTGGCAAATTAAAATATCGCCATTTTTAAAAAAAGTAGTGAAACTTTTCGTGTTGCTTGGTATCGGGACGAGTGTTTCCAAACTTTTGCACGGTACTCTATACTGGTGCGACGCGAGCAATTGGGCGCGCTGTATCGTTGGTAATTTTCTCTAAAAATTTTTGAAATCCATTGTCACTTTCAATTTAGCTCCAAATCGAATAAGACAAAGCTTGAAATATTCGCTTTATCATTGTTTATAAGCTAATATCTTAGCGAGTCGATCAATTTAGAGCATTATTTAAAATTTCACCATAACTGAAACGATAAGTCTATCAACAAATTTTTGGTGCGTCTGGAGCAGTTGAGTGCGCTATATACATATACATATGTAGTCGGCATTTTTCTACAAAAATGTTTGAAATCTATTTTTTTCCAATTTTTCTTCACGTCGAATGGAACAAAGCTTAAAATATTCGTTCTTTTAATGTTTTTAAGTTAATTTTTTGGCAAGTCGATCTATTTAGCCCATCATTTAAAAGTTCGATTATTACTGACATGATAACTCGATCTCAGCAATTTCTGTTCTTGAAGTTCCAAACATCAATAGAATGGAAGTTTTGAAACTTCTATAGATGAAACCTTGGTTTTGGAAAAAATATCAAACCTCACGCGTAGAGTGAGTAAGTAGCAACACTTGTTGTTACTATTAGATCTCTTCCTGCGCTCTCCGTCGATGAATTTCGACAGGGTGTGAGTGAGAGATCATTTGTTTAAACAAATGAAATTTATTTAATTTTTACCACTTTCGTAGAGTGAGTTAGTACCAACAGTGAGTCAGTAGCAACAGTCGCCGTTACTGAATTTACCTCTTGCTGAGCTTTTCTTCGATGAATTTTGACAGAGAACGAATTAATCTTCAATTTTTTCACTTCCTTCATTGGAAGCGAGAGAAAAATAATATATCATTTATTTCAATTTATCGCTTTTTTCCGATGCGCTAACCGTCTATTATAACAATAACAGCACGAGAAAATTAAAAACAAACTTTTCACGAGTAAGTATGATTAATCTTTTTCCGGCGATAAATACCGCCGCCACCGGCTGAAATACATCATGTAGTTATGATTTTTCATAACTGCCGTTTTTTTGAAGAACGGGAAATATTTTTTTTCGTTACCTAGTGTGGTGATTTTCACGAACGAATTATACCACCGATGTTAGAGTTCGTGCGAGAGAAATACGTAGATATAAGCACCCTTTTTCGCACAACACTTGATACGCCGCGAAGAGAATCGTGCAAGATTTATCGATCTGCGAGATATAGTTAAGCAACAATCTGCGATCATCGAGAAATATTTGCCCTTCAATAGAATTTGTAGACAAAGGCCCACAGGGTGGAAAAAAAACGAGGAGCTTCGTATCATCATGCACAAGAGATTTAAAAAAATTAAAAAATTAAAAAAAATTTGTTGAAAATATATACTGTTTTTCGGCGATTTTAGATTTTTGCTTATAAACAAAAACAATTCCGACCACAGTTGCAACGATATCTGAAAAATTCTTGGACCATCTAAATCGTTTTTGAAAAACGAACAATTCAAAAAAAAAAATTTCAATACTTTGATTACCGCCCGAGATATGTATGTTTTTACGTTTGTTCAATTTTCTATTGTTGTAATAAAGATTTTTTGCAAAATTCGCGTTCCTCAGCAATCCCTACGCTGCCGGCCATGGGATTCAATAAAATTATTCCCTTTATGAGCAATTATGCCATCACAGTTATCGATGTATTTCGATCGACGGCTCGCCGCCGAGCGCGCGGCCGGGCGGCGCGGTGGGGATGCCCCCTCTTACTCCGCAGCCTCGTGCGAGCGGCTTAGTTAACAAATATAATAACTTACTTAAAAATAGCCGTATAACAATTTTTTCTTTACTTTACGTGATTTTTTCTTACGAACGTGATGGGGTTCTTGAAAATTATGTTCACCCCATAGCAGACCCATGACCATATTTTTTACAAATTTTACATGTGAACATGCTTCAAAATTATTTAACTGTAGATGGGAAAAGGTATCATAAATAAATATTTTCTTAGACACTGTTGTATTCATTACAATAGTTTTATTGATGAAAAAAAGAAAAAAAATGTTGCAAGAAAAATTGATTTAAAAAATTCTCTTTTTGCCCTTTTTTCGACGGGCTCATAACCGTCTTCAGTTTCTGCATTTTTCAGAGCCGTCATTATGGGACACTCCATTACAATTTCTTCGTCGATTGCTTCTGTTAATTCTACAAAATCTTCCTCTTCCTCGTCATCGCTTAAAATTATTTCGGTTTCGACAGCGTTCGCACAACTTATACCATTACATTTTTTACAAAGCATCATGCATTTTAGTCCTAATTTCCGACACGTACAATAGGATGTACAGCCACTTTTAGCGCACGCGCACGATATTATTTCCAACAAATTGGACGGAATAGGATCCTTCCTACACGTTATCCGCTCTAACATATTTCTACTTTTCTTCCACCCCCACTGCATCGGGTTCTTTGAACATCCGCCTTGCCACTGACAAATTTGTAAAAAAGTGCGAAATGAATTTTCATTACAAGCCTCAGCAGTTGGAGGAAGAGAACTTAAATTAATGGAAAGTAGTATTAATTTATTCCAAACTACATTTTAAATGCATTGCTAGCTTATTGTAATGAATGAAACAGTATCTACGAAAAGATTTATTTATGATACCTTTTCCCATCCACAATTAAATAATTTTAAAGCATGTTTACATGTAAAATTTGTGAAAAATATGGTCATAGGTCTGCTATGGGGTGAACATAATTTTCAAGAACACCATCGCGTTCGTAAGAAAAAATCACGTAAAATTTTAAAAAAAATTGTTATACGGCCATTTTTAAGTAAGTTATATTTGTTAACTAAGCCGCTCGCGCGAGACTGCGGAGTAAGAGGGGGCCGCCCGGCCGCGAGGTCGACGCCGCGCGCTCAGCGGCGAGCCGTCGATCGAAATACATCGATAACTGTGATAGCATAATTGCTCGTAGAGGGAATAATTTTATTGAACCCCATGGCTGAGGAACTCGAATTTTGCAAAAATCTTTATTACAACAATAGAAAATTGAACAAACGTAAAAACATTCATATCTCGGGCGGTAATCAAAATATTGCGATTTTTTTTAAATTGTTTGTTTTTCAAAAACGAGTTAGATGGTCCAATAATTTTTTCAGATATCTTTGCAACTTTGGTCGGAATTGTTTTTGTTTATAAGCAAAAATCTAAAATCGCCGAAAAACAGTATCTATATTCAACCATTTTTTTTTTTTTAAATCGCTTGTGCATGATGATACGAAGCTCCTCGTTTTTTTCCCACCCTGTGGGCCTTTGTCTACAAATTCTATTGAAGGGCGTAGATTTCTCGATGATCGCAGATTGGTGCTCAACTATATCTCGCAGATCGATAAATCTTGCACGATTCTCTTGAGGTTTGGCTCCTCTACATCATGTACGAGTTTCAAACCGATATGTTGATAAACACCCGATTGCGGTTGCATAAATCAAATGTAGAATTTTCATTTTCATTTACCATTAACCGCTAAATTAACAATGTTAGCACTTTTTTTTTACGAACTTTTTTACACAGAACGTTATGATGAACAAATTTTATTCGAAACTTTTTTCGATAAGACGCGTTCCAAAAAAAAATATCTCAAAAATATCAATTTTTTAATTTTCAATAATGTTTTTATTACTAAAATAAACGCCTGGCAATGTCCAAAAACTAAGGACTATATTCTTCTAGGTCCAAACAACCTATAAAAAAATTGGCCAGAGAGTTCAGCTCTTGAATAGAACTTTGTAAAATATGGCCTAAGGTGACTGGACTAATAGAAGACGCGCGCGATGATACCTGGTGGTAGTTAGCGGCGAATCGCAGAGAACGTGCACTACCGCGGTGAAAGGGGGGCCGCGTCAAGATTTTTCGGCGCGTGTGTATCGTCTTAAAGTGCTCTTCGCTCCGTGCATTTAGACAGCCGGCGCCACTAGTGGCCAACTTGAATATTATTCGTACCCACACGGAGAGAATTAAAAGTTAATTTTTGTCGTGAATTTCACCGTAAAAATTACCGTGATATATCACGGTAATTGAAAGTGTCACCACATTGAAATATATTGCAATGCGGTGACAAGTGACAAAAACATGATAATTCGTATGCGGCAAGTTTTTTTGAACTCACGTTACAGAAAATTTCAAATAAGTAGCTAAAACTTTACTAACAAGAGTAAAATTTGAGACAGTAAAATTTCGCATATACTATATTCGAAAATCTACCTGCTGTTGGTTAAAAATTACCAACCGAAACGTACGTTTTTACGGTACTGCGCAGTAAAATTTCACACTAATACGAGACCGCGCGACCCCCGACAACTATACCATTCTGAAACGAAAGGTATGTGGGTAATTTTTACCATGCAGTATCCCAAAATTTCTGCGTTGTACCGCATGGCAATTTTAACCAAGCGCGCGATAATATTTACCAAGACCACAATACATTTTCCTATAACACTCATTAAATTTTATAATACACCTTGAAATAGTTGTTATAAACACAATACTTTTTTATAGACATTTTTGAAAGGCATAAAATAATAAAATGCACAGTAAAATTTCGCTGATATATATTTTTCGAGTTTTAGTTTTGCGTATTTCGCGTAGTTTTGCGTAGTTTTGCGTAGTTTTGCGTAGTTTTGCGTAGTTTTGCGTTACAAATCAAAATTTACTAGAAAATCTAGTAAAATTTTCTATTTGAAGAAATTTTATTTTATTTTCGTGAAAATCTGTGTTTTACTCAGAAATAAGCGAAATTTCAGGGTTGTCATCTGGCTACCGTTACTGCACGGTAATTTTTAACATTTAATTCTCTCCGTCCACTTTCAAATTTGACAGCCGCAAAATTGTACACAATGTACGCACTCCTGGATATTTCTGGGTGCTCATGACTACGAATTTTCACTCGACACGTGCTAAATACAGCCAAACTTACGAATTAACGGGCATCAAGCTCAGCTATTCAACTCAGAATCGAGGGTATCGCCTCTTGCGGTAGCGGAGCGCAACTCCGTGGCCACTAGTAACGAGCGCCTTTAGCGGCAATATTGTTAATCAAAATAGGTACATACATTCAGTGCCGTGCTGCGAAGAAGGACCCTGAGTCAGTGAATCCAGATCGCGCGTAAAAGTTACCCTCTCTCTAGTCCCTTACGCGCCCATAACACAATCATAGAAGCACCTTGGACGCCTTCGGAAAGAGCCGAGCGCGGTCGAAGTTTCTCCACCGCGTCTTCGGCAGCTACACTGATACATGGGGACGCTGGGCACGGCCATGTGGCGCGTAAGGGACTAGAGAGAGGGTAACCTTCACGCGGAATCTGGCTTCTGGCTTCCGGCGGCACTGCTTAGCACGACTCACGCGTGACGTCACCCGACGGCCCGCGCGAGACTCTTCTAATAAATTGTTCACGCTTCACTCACACCCGTCTTAATGCCAAATGAATTATAATCCCTATAAATAGTAAGTAAGCGGAAATATATTTATATTTGTATTATTATATTAATTCTCATGCTTTCATCAAACGATAAAGCATTATCCCCAAAAACAAGCCAATCATCCATCCGGCCGCGAATCATAAGTACCAGAAGGTGCACCTATTTCACAAGCAGTGAGCAGTGATTTAAAATAAAAATCAAACTTGGGGTGCATGGTTAAGATAAAGAGGTTGCATGCACGTCAAGTTTAATTTTTTTTTTAATGTTGATTTTATTTTTCACACTATTTGAAAAAAATACTTTTCCACGAAAACTATTATTTTTATTACTGGGTGTACAATTTTTACTTTATAAAGTTTTAAATGTGGATTTCACTTCTGTTTGTAGGAAACCACCAAATTTAATCATGTAAGTAAAAAAAACAACAACAAAATTCTTCAAGCGTAAAGACTTTGACATCGGAAAAGGTTAAAATACTTTAACATTCAGCACTAACGCTTTGATTTTTCGGTGTTTTGCCTACTTCGCGTCATGACGAATGTGATTCGCGGCCGGATGGATGATTGGCTTGTTTTCGGGGATAATGTTTTATCGCATGATGAAAGTATGAATAAGTAGAGTAAGTATGGAAGTATTATGAAGTATAATATAATAATACATCTAAATTATAGATGTATTATCATACGATTACAAAATTGTTCTTTCAATAAGCGTGTGTCACGAAGAGCCCCCTGACACGAACTGAAACAGTTGACCCCCTTACTGTCGCTGACGCTAATAGTATCGTGCATTACCCCTGTTGGTCCCTCGCCACACCTTGCGAACGAATGTTGAGCATTACGCGTGTTATGCATTACGTCCATAACCTCCATAACCGAACAACGTAAATGAAGAGGTTCTCGTGTTTCCGAGTGTTTTGAACTATACAAACTACATCCAATATTGCAATGATCAACAAAATTGAGTTTTCCCTTTTGCGCTATCCTTCATTATTTTCGATTATTTTCACTGAACATCCACCGTTGCAAGACTCCTCGGATGCAAGATACGATGGATGTCAGCTGTCAAATTGTATCGTTTTCCATAAATATGTTTAATTAAAATAAGCCGACGCGTTTAAAATAAAACACAAAAATATTTTCGTCGTTTCTATAAACATATTCATTTTATTTACGTCACACAAAATTTTGACATCTTTTTTGTGCATTGATAATTTTTTTCTTGTTCCTTATTAATGCATGAACAATGCTCTTGCATCCGCATTACAACAAACATTTCTATGATCTTATAGATCATGTCGCGCGCGTGTATTGTACATAGAAAGAATAGATGTTTATAATTGAATACATCTTCCATGATATCTTCAAAAACATTATTCGAATGCAGTGGATTTGGAACCGTTGTTCAAGATATTTAACAAGGGAAAATAGGTGAGTGTTCGGATATGTCAAGACTCCGGTTGCTAGAGAAGATGTTAGGTGGGATTCTGGCCGGAGGGCTGTATTATCAGTCTTTGTAAGGGCATCTTTACATGTGATACATTGGACACTGTTTAAAATACGTCTCACAAGCTTGAAAGTTATATAGTAAAGAATGCAATGCGTTACTTCAGGCTTGTGATAATCATGTTCGATTACATCTTGTGAATTCCAATCGTCGTGCAGGATAGCTTCGGCGAGTCGTGCTTTAACTGACTGTTCGATTTCTGTCTTCCCTGGATTGTTATAAATAGTTTTCAAATCAGCTAGTGTAATCAGAGGTTGATGGGGCTTATCTTGAAATATTGTGCAGTTCCCAGTTTTTGGTGGCTTCAAAACACTGTAGGTTGAAAGGATTTTGTGAATTTGGAGGAAAGTGTAGCTAGATGGGTGATCGTTACAACCTCCAGCTTGTCGAATAGTACCGAAATACTTCTGGAAGGCAAATATGTGCAAAACAAAAAAACATGAAATCCCAATACTGTCAAACATGCCATGGCAAATGAATAATCAAAATAAAAGAGATTGAATAAATAAGATATAAATAATATATCTAACGAAGCGAAGATTTTGTCTATTATAAAAACGTTGGATTATAGAAAACACTGAAATCACGAGAAACTCTTCTTTTACGTTGTTTGGTTATGGAGGTAATGGACGTAGTCAATATAATGCAAAACACGCGTACGCTGAACATTCGTTGACAAAATGCGGCAAGAGACCGTGAGGGGAAATCGGGGAAATGCACGATACTACTAGCGCCACCTATGACCAACGACACCACGGGGGCCAACTAGTCTATAAGGAATTTTGCTTGAGTGTCAGGGGGCTGGTCACGAATGAACAATTCGCCCCATAAAAAAAATTAAATTTTTTGAAAAAATACTGAGCACGGGGAGCGATCCCGCGCCCCTGCGGACCGAAGTCAGGAACGCTACCAACTGGACCATCTCACTGCTTGTAAATAGGTGCACCTTCTGGTACTTATGATTCGCGGCCGGATGGATGATTGGCTTGTTTTTGGGGATAATGCTTTATCGTTTGATGAAAGTATGAGAATTAATATAATAATACAAATATAAATATATTTCCGCTTACTTATAGGGATTATAATTCATTGGGCATTAGGACGAGTGTGAGTGAAGCGTGAACAATTTATTAGAAGAGTCTCGCGCGGGCCGTCGGGTGACGTCACGCGTGAGTCGTGCTAAGCAATGTATAAGCCTAATGTATAAGCCAGATATCGAACTTGCACTCCAACGTTGCCGATCTCGTCTACTAGAGACGCTGTGTGCCCAGGTTTCTCTCTCGCACACTCGCTCTATCTCTCTTGCACTCTCCCTACTTTTTTTTCATCCTGCGGAGACAAACGTATAAGCACGGTCAAAAAATGACAAAGACTAATGGTAAAAAAAGGATTTCCGAATTATCAATTAAAAAATTAAAGGAATTTGAAAAAAATCAGGTATAGTTTACAGAAACGCGGAAAAATTTGGAAAATTTCGGATTAATGTGGAAATATTTTTTCCGGATTTCTCCGAAAAGTCTCAATTCACTGAAAAAATCGGGAAAAATCGGAAAATTTTTGGGAGAAAATAGTTTTCAAGAAAAATCCGGGGAAAAAGGAAAAATTTGGGAAATTTCGGAGCAATGTGGAAATATTTTTTCTCCACATTTCTCCGAAAAGTCTCAATTCACTGAAAAAATCGGAAAAATTTAAGAGAAAATGGGAATTTTTGAGAAAAATGCGGGGAAAATTTCTACCAGGGTTGGACAAACGACATTCCACGATACAACAATAGATATAATTCCCGAGTGCAATAAGAGATTTCAGATCACAAAGTATGCACACATTACAAAAAATAACAGAATAAAACTCGTCACAAAAATTTTCAAATAAATAAACAAAATTCTTCTGTCTAATGCGTATAACAAAATCTTTTATTTATCTCCTTATTTCGAATACATACTTATTGCAAAATACAGATATATATTAAATTCACGTGCATTCTATTGTAATTTGCAGTAATAACACATCATCCGCAGCACAAAAACACAATCCACTACATATAATACTGCGAATGTCACTTTGCATGGATTTGAGACTCGGGGTTCTGGTGATCGCATAACACGTTACTGGGGAGCTCAATGATTCATCACTAGCGAACCTGACGAAAAATGCTAGAACTAAAAATGACAGGTCGAGAGTAAAAATATGGCCGCTGCCGTACGTTTGACGCCTCAGAGTTTTCTTGACGGATTTTTCTTTTATTTCGCAATAAAATAGATCGGGAAGTGCTTAAAAACATGAAGTGCTCTGGTCTACAAAGACGTGGGAAATGTGCGTAGAATTTATAATAAAAAGAATACTTTTGGGATCGACAATACTGCCATGGAGGACGAAAGTCGTTTCGGGTTTTCTATGATTGAATACTAATTAACGAAAAAATTGCCATAAAAAAAAAACCAGAGCGCCATTCTTCTCGGGGAAGAAAATTAACTTTTTATTGTTATTCATTCAATAAAAGCATATTGGGCGAGAAATCCCTCAAGAAAGTTTTTTAGTTCGTGGATTTGCCACTTGGCGCTTCGTATGCTATCGTTTGATACCCGTTAATTACGCCAAGAGGGAAAGGATCCAGGTGTCAAGAGTAAAACAGGGTATATGTGATTACAAAAACAACCACCCGCGCGCTGGCTATCTGTAGCCCCCTCTTTCTAGCCTTTGTGCACGGAGCGAATTAAATTTAAAAATTGTAGTTGACGTCTGTTCATATAACTGAAACTTTTGAACTTTATATAAAAGAATTTTTTTTCAACACCCTCATATATACGAGAGATTCCGCATCAATTGAATGAATTTTCATGAATTTCAACAAAACAATAGACGTGAGAAAATCAGAAAAGAACTGAATACATTTGATTTTGACAGGGATGCTAATAATACGTCGAGCTGCTGGTCGTTGCCTTTTCACGAGAACGCAGCGTGCCAATGAACGCAATGATTCTCGTCGAGATTATTACGCACACGCGAATATTGACGGTAAACTCGTATGTTACCAAAACCATACAAATCGGTGAGTCGAGTTTTATCCACTTTTCGTTTATGTACTTTTGTAAAATGTAATGACGCTGAAGCCCGCATCGTTGGAAATGTAACGCAAATATGTTCGTTTTCTTGCGTTCACCTTATTTTTTCCCACTACTTTATTTTGTGTTTGTGTTTGCTTAAGCAGTGTTGCATGAAGCTACGAAAAAAATCAACTGTTCGGAGCACTGAGTGTAAAAGAGGGTCGAAGGATATTCAAAAATTCTACGTTTCGAAAGTTATAACTTTTCCCGCACTTTATTTTCTTATTCGCTCGAGCCGTTTCGGATAGAGCCACAAAAAACCATCTACCGTCCAAAACACCGATTTTAAGCGAGTTAAGACATACAAAAATCCAGTTTTTCAAAGTAATTATTTTTTGTTCTTTTTTTTGTTTTAGTTTATATTCCTATCCGCCATAGTTAACTCAGATAGAGACACGAAAAAAAAATCTACCATCTTAAAAAAATTACATTTTCCAAAGACATAATTTCTCCTAGCTTATTTTCTATCCTCTCAAGCCGTCGCAAATAGAATTACGAAAAGTTCTTTTTTCGTCAACCCTCGATGGAAAGTTCGGTTTTCGACCCTATCTTGCGAGACAAAAGTACCAAAAGTGCGTTTTTGCTCAGCTTTCGAGAGAAAAATCCTGCCGGTAACAAAACGTCGTTGATATGTTGTTCTGAAGTTGCTCCAATGGTGTTGTCCGATGCGTCAGTAACGAGTGCTAGAGGTGCTGACGGAGATATAAACGTCGTCACTGTAACGGAAGTGAGACTGTTTTTGCACTTCGTAAATGCCT
Source organism: Heteropelma amictum (assembly GCA_959613375.1). NCBI lineage: Eukaryota > Metazoa > Arthropoda > Insecta > Hymenoptera > Ichneumonidae > Heteropelma > Heteropelma amictum. The sequence continues at coordinate 4,165,124 of OY390725.1, forward strand.
CATCCGCTTCGGGTGTCTAACGGATTTTCCTCTTACCGTTTTTTGATTCTTTCAAGAAGTTCTTGGTAGGTGCTTACAGATCAACTGCGTTGAAATTAAATTAAATGAGTCTACGATAATAGTTGATAATTCCTAAGAAACGTCTCATATCGCTCATCGTTTCTGGGTTTGGGTAGTTTTCAATGTGTTCGATTTTTCTTGGAGATGGTCTGTAACCGTATTCGTTAATTACGTAGCCGAGCTATGTAACTTCTTTTTTGCCTAAAGTCTTTTTTGCTTTTCATGAAACTAATCGTGAGGCCATGTGTTTCGAGAGATAAGATGAGAATGTCGCCTACGTAATAAAAAAACACAGTCGAGGTCGCGGAATATCGAATCAACATATTTCTGGAAGGTTTGTGTGGCGTTGCGGAGTCCGAATAACATGGCTATAAACTCAAAGAGTTCGAACGGCGTGATTATTGCCGTTTTTAAGATATCCTCTTCGGTCATTGCAATTTGATGGTATGTTTTCGCTAGTTCCAACGTCGAGAAGATTTTTTTACCATGCAGTTTCAGGAATAAATCTCGGATGAGCGGTGGTGGATATTGATCCGGTGTCGTTTAAGAGTTGAGTTTGAGATAATCACCGCACGAGCTCTAATCCCCAGATTTTGTTCGCTGCATGTGCAAGGGGCTGGTCCAAGAGTTTTTCGATGGTCTCAATATACCTTCTTCACGCATGAGATTGATTTCTGCTTTGGCTGCTTGCAATTTTTCGCCTGCCAGCTTGCGTGCTCGTTCTGTGACCGGTTGACTGTGGGTGTGAGTTTGATGAGCGACGTCAGTGAGTGAGGAGAGATGAGGTTTCAGTGAAGTTTTCGTGATGTCGATGAATTGGTTCAGCAGAGCAGTGTATTTTGTTTCTTGGCTTGTTATGGACATAGTTTCGTATCTGATAATCGAATTCCATATATTGATGCTTCCATGAAATCTTCTGTAATAATTTTATTTTACATTTTTCCTCCTTCGGTAAATGATCAGTACAAATTCACATGAGTTTTTTTTCTACACAATGCAATATATATAAAGTTTTACGTCATACGAGTCAAACGAGATACAATAAGTTGTCGATCTCACGGAGGATGAGATGCCCGAACTTAATAATAATTATCGTGCGCGTTGTCTTTATGTAATATGCCCAGGTCTGGTATGATAGAGTATTATTTATAAGACAATATTAAAACGCTTAGGATACCGTGCGATTCGTGCTTCGGATATCATTCGTCCACCGAGAATCGACTGATTCTAATACGAATGTGGAATAAGAGGATGTCCCTCTCATCCCTTCCACTTCTATCGTCGATAATACATCGTAACCATTGTACTTCCGTGATCAACGGCGACGTCAGTGAATCGATGCAGCAGCATCTTTTCAAGTCTATCAGCAACCCGCAGTGTGCGATAAAATCGGCTTCGATGACAGTGAATTTCACCTCTGCGATGAAAAACGTCCATTTGAAAGCGTGACGGTGGCTGAGTTTTTGAACGAGAACAAACTCTCGAATTACGGTTTCATTGGGTTGAAAGTTATTTCACGACGGTAGTGAAACTCAATTTTATACTCAATTTTATTAAGCCTGTCTTCTAGTGCGTGACTGTCGTTAGCCGATTTGACAACGGCACGGTCCATGTTCGACGTGAGCGTACCCATTACGTACTAGTCGGTCTTATTTTCCATGACTCTATCTGCGATGTCAGCGAGTTGAGGGAGCGTTGCACTCTGGACGACTTTTAAGGGTTATGAACGCTGTTCGGAAGCAGTCTTAACCATTTTGTGCGTAGCAGCTTATCAGTCGCGTGATTTTTTGCCGAGTCTCGCTTTATGCGCAGTAATTGTGACGGATTTTTGTGTGCGGATCAATTGCAGTAAAAAATACGGCGTTTGCCAGGAAATCATAGATTTTGCGGCCCAAAAATGGCCAAATTGAAAAAAAAAAGAAAACTGCTTTTTAAATTTGTAGAAGTGTAGACCAATAAATTCTGAATATGAGACAACCGCTTCCTTGATTTTTTATCACTACAAACGGGAGAAATAAAGATTGAAAATGCATATTTCCGAGTAAATGGAATCGAACGGACAGGGCCGTAGAATTTTGTCGCGTCATTTGCTTGCCTACTGCCTTTGGCAGATATGTCAGCTGTCAATTTTACGCCTGTCAGTACGAATCTCGAGTTATTTAGAGATAATCACATTATAATTGTTCTTCGGATGCTTTCTATGTATTATTTATTACAGCAATGGTAATTAAATCATATGATTTGTATTAAACTACTTTTTGGAATGAAAAAGAAACAGAAACACAGGAGTTCGGACTCCTTTATGTAGTCTCCATGGGAGGGGGTTAGGGAAAAATGGTTACAAAACATGGACCCTGAATCGGATTCACAATTGCGCCACATGCGGCGCTGACTACATTTGGCACCTTTGAGGTGAAGTTATCTGTGTGTAAGAGAGATGACGAGATATTTTCTTTTTCATTCTAAAAAGTAGTTAAATACAAATGATATGATTTAATTACCATTGCTGTAATAAATAATACATAGAAAGCATCCGAAGAACAATTATAATGTGATTATCTCTAAATATCTGATGTGAAACTCAAGCAAGGCCGCGATTTAAGTACATAAACTTTAGCCCTAACTAAAGATAACGAAGCTAGCCTCGTGGGAAGAGCGCCGGCTACAAAAACGAAACAGTGGGTTCGAGTATACACCAGAACATTTTTTTTTCCAAAAGACGAACTTTATTAACTAAATAACACTATTCAATTATTATTTTTAATCAAAATTTAATAATACGTGCCATGAAATTTTCAATATGAATTTTTCATTGTACATTGTATAGTACTTTAACAATTCTCGTTTTCAAAAATGATTGTTCTTTTTAATTTTATTGGAAACATTATATTTTTAAGTACCGCTTCTTGCAACCCCCTGTAAGCTTCGTGACAGGTCATCGCCTCTTTCTATTTCTAAAAAATCTTCAACAAATTGGAAAAAATGTTCACTTTAAAATTGAAAAATTAATTGGACTTTATATTTCATAAATGAAAATAGTATTATGCCAAATATTTACTGAATAACATTTTGTTAACAATTAAATAACATTTTGAAAGACAGAAAGAAGAATGACGAGATATTTTCTTTTTCATTCTAAAAAGTAGTTAAATACAAATGATATGATTTAATTACCATTGCTGTAATAAATAATACATAGAAAGCATCCGAAGAACAATTATAATGTGATTATCTCTAAATATCTGATGTGAAACTCAAGCAAGGCCGCGATTTAAGTACATAAACTTTAGCCCTAACTAAAGATAACGAAGCTAGCCTCGTGGGAAGAGCGCCGGCTACAAAAACGAAACAGTGGGTTCGAGTATACACCAGAACATTTTTTTTTCCAAAAGACGAACTTTATTAACTAAATAACACTATTCAATTATTATTTTTAATCAAAATTTAATAATACGTGCCATGAAATTTTCAATATGAATTTTTCATTGTACATTGTATAGTACTTTAACAATTCTCGTTTTCAAAAATGATTGTTCTTTTTAATTTTATTGGAAACATTATATTTTTAAGTACCGCTTCTTGCAACCCCCTGTAAGCTTCGTGACAGGTCATCGCCTCTTTCTATTTCTAAAAAATCTTCAACAAATTGGAAAAAATGTTCACTTTAAAATTGAAAAATTAATTGGACTTTATATTTCATAAATGAAAATAGTATTATGCCAAATATTTACTGAATAACATTTTGTTAACAATTAAATAACATTTTGAAAGACACTGGGAACATTCACTTTGAGGAACAGCAACATCAAAAAGTCATCAGAAGTTGTTAAAAAAAAAAAGGGAAAGGTTCAGAAAACTACTGTTTTCACATAAAGTTTACGTGTCAATTTCTTAGAATTTGCCAGTCTATGTATTTTTTTTTTAATTACAATAACATTTTCAAAACGCCGAACAAATTTACGAATACTTCACGAGCATTGGAAAATCAAGGAGCTAATTGGATACGGGAAGAAAGAAAGTTTTGCAAATATTTTCTGAATGGTTTTTTATATTCAAAATGTTTCTACTTTTTTATATTATCATTTTTACAATTCATATGCTTGACATCATTCAAATGATAATATTCTTTTTCCAAATTTTCAGTGCAGTTCGAAAGTATTTGGAATTTCAATATATTAATGTATTTGGTTACCTATGAAGAACCGCTGCAGTGATTAATACTGAAAATTTAATGGCGCATATTAGTATATATTGGTTATAAATAATAATTGAATTGTCATTTCGTTCGTGCAGTTCGACTTTTGGAAAAAAAAAATTTCGTGGTTGGGGATTCGAACCCGAGGCCTCGTTGTTATAGCCGGCGCTTTTTCCACGAGGCTAATTTCGCTATAGTCAATAACGTGAAAATTTATATATTTAGATCGGGCCCCGCTTGAGTTTTACATTACATGCTTGGGAATATTTACATTATTATTGCTATTTCCGTGCTCTCTATTGTTAACTATAGCAACTGTAATTGATTCTTGTTTTCTCGCTCCCGCTACCTATTTTTTGGGAAAAAAATTAACATTTCAGCAAGTGCGAATGTGTGAGATGAATTACCCCGATCTAGCCCCGCCCCATCAGGTGCTAAGTCCAAACAGCGCTACGCACGGCCGTTCTAGGAACCCGGTTCAGGGTCCAGTTTTTGTAACCATTTTCCTAATACACAGTTCGGGCTCCTTTATGTAGTCTCCATGGATGCAAGGCTCGGGAAAGTCAGCTGACATCGCGGCGAAAACCAAGACAGTCACTCATCCAAAACCCCTCGCCTCTGCCTAAGCGCTGCAAAGCCATCTTACACTTAACTTCCTTCTTTTATTTTTAATATTATAACATTATTCATTTTTCACCTCCTGTTAAATAACATATTTCAGTCAATTAAAAATATACAGCTATCCCACGAATGATCTGCAATACCGTGAGGGTAGATTCGTAACGTAATTCCGAGTACAAAAGTCCTTTACCATTTTTTGATATCATCCACCCCTGAATCGTTATTTATTTTTAAAGATGGACCAATCAGCGGGGACCGATGTGGTGGCATACATCCGTGAGGGGTACGCGCATGTGTTGGTGGCTGGAGGAGAGGTGCTCCTACCCACCTCATACCATGCGTAGGCCCGCGCTCGTCGGTGTGAGCCCCTGCATGTGGTTGTGCGTGGGTCCCGCAGCGGCCCGAGTTGAAGTGAGCGTACGAATGTGTTAGTATGCTTCGTCTCGACGGGTATTTTGTTTTTTTCATGATGCAATAAGTATGGACAAATTCCATATTTATTTGAAAATAATTGAGCTTCGGAAGTTTTTGTAAATAACTGAATGAATGAATTGATTAACCTATGACATTTTGACATTTTTTTTCATTCACCTGTGACAGCTTTTTTCCTTTCGTTTTTGTTTTTTTAAACAGGGCCAAAAAATAACAATTATGATAACTTTGTTGTTTGATTCATAGTTTATACTAGCTCTTGGAAAATAAAAAGAAGTTCATAATAACTTTTAAAAAATGAAAATAACAATACAATTAAAAATAAAATACACGGTTAGTTGAAAAGTATTATCGTTAAAAAAAATTATTTACCAAAAAAGGAGGGGGGGGGGTCCTCTTTTTAACCCAAAATCATTTTTTCCAATAATTCTTTTCGTACTCATTTACTTGTTCACATATTGAATCTTTTTAAGGCTGCAGTCGTGCATTTTTACGACTCAATTGTAACTGGAATAATGCTATTTTCTATATGAAATGCATTGACCGTTTTTTTCCATTTCGAGACTTCCAGAATGTTATTTAAACTTCTGGGACTGTTCTTAGCTCCTATTAAAGACGAAAAAAATCGCGAGATAATGCGAAAAATTAGACTCTTCCAAGTAACGAATTTGTCCATACTTATTGCATGATGAAGAGAACAAAATACGCATCGAGACAGAGCAACAGCTGAATTGTTCGTTACAATTGAGGCTAAGGAAATCTACTGCTCTTTGATAACAAAAAAATGTTCCCTGTAAAATACAAATGGTTAAACTTGCGGAAAATTTGCAGAAATATTTCTTTGCTCGCTTACAATTAGATAATATTTGAACGGTCCATTGCAAAAAAAAGAACTTTTTGTCCACAAACTAGGGGATTTTCCCTTTCGCATGTTTATCGAGATACAACTCTGCAAAAATTGATGGAAAAATGGTGTTATCGCAGGTGTTCGTATAATTTCTGTCGGTGGTGTAAGTATGTATATAGTGTGAAAAATAAAAGTAACATTTTCGAAAAAAAAAACTTTCCGAAGAAAACTACTATTTTAATTATGTTACGTCCTCGGGAGTTGGTTGAGGTTGGTCGGCGGGGGAAATACGAAGGGGAGAACGTAACACGGTATGTAACGACTTCTCTTTCGGGTCAAGACAGTTAAGTCCTTTACCCAGGGACGGAAGTCTCGTCAACGATACGGGAATGTGGGATGACCTTGGAGCCGTCTAGTCGATGGTCGCAAGATGTTGAGGGATTGCACACATGTTATGAAGAAGATGTTACTCACGCTGGTTAGATTTATTGATCAAGCAAATCCGGAGGTTCCTTTTCCCCGTACAATGGTGTTGGTTGTACAATTTTTGCAGATGGAGTTGCACAATCGGCAGGGTGACTCTCAACGGTTTGTCGCCGTGATACAATAGATAGTCAAGCAGCTGGTTACAATATCGGTCCAGCGCTGGTTACAAATTCACACACTATATTTCGCACTCGGTTATAATGTTCGTTCGCAAATATAGGCACACTCGATTATACGCAAGCTGTTGATTATAAAGTTAATTAAGCGTTGACACGCGAAATGATTCTTCTCGGTTATAATTTAGAAATAGCTTCCGATGTTATAGTAGTAGCGTGAGTTAGAATAAAAAGGTTGTTTTAAGTCGGTACGTTAGACTTTGATTTCTAGAGTGAGACTCGACTCGACAAACTGACAAAGTCCGAAAAGGTACTTTGATGAAAAACTGATCTTGAACTGACTGGCATGGATTCTGACTTCGAACTGAGCTGCGGGGTCGCAAAATCGCGATCTTTTATACTTCTTAGCTGCGTGGGCGTTAGTAAATGTTGTATTGTTTTTGGGAAGGGATGTCTGAGTCACCTAGCTCCCCTTGTTGATTTCACCCGTTTCCTCCCTGTGGCTATTTTTGGTCCGGTGGTGATTTCTTTTATTTCCACCGCGTCAATCCTCGCGAATTATGAAATTTTGGTTAATTTACCTGAGTGGTTGGTCGTAAGATTTTATGGTATGTTTGAATTCGACGATTGACAGGGTACTTTACGAGTAGTGGTAACTCCCTTCCTTTCAAGACGTGATCTTTCATGTAAACATGCCTTGGCCATCGGTCGGTGACGAATTTATGGTTTGTCTTCTGTTAATGTTGTTTTGTCATTTGGGTGATGAAGTTTCAAAGAGGGTAAATTTATAGGTTCTTGCTTTCAAGGGGTGGTACCGAGTTTCCTTATCTCGCGACAGCGTTACCATGATTATATAAGTGCGCGTACATTGCAGTCTATTTCTGTGCGGTACTTAAGGAAAAGTAATATCACACGTCTTGTGTTCTCATTTCTTTCATTCGATCAATACTAAATATTAGCTACGTTGGTCCATCGTACTTTATAGCTTCGTGGGGCTCGGAGGGTTCGTAACACCTCCCCCCTTAAGACAGAGCATTGTGGATGCAATTGCAATGCTCGGCCACATGCCCTCATGTGTCTTAGCAGATTCACCGAGTTATCTTCAAAATTCACACATATTACAACATACGTTTATATTGGTTAGTGATATAGTACATCAAACATATAGTCAAATTCGCGTGCTATAATTACTATTGAAGCCATTATTCGGCTGACTCTCCGCGTCCCCAGCGGTGTGATACCCCTAATTCTTTCTCATATTTGTGCATAAGTTCTTGGGCTGCACCAAGTATTACCTGGTACTTTAAATTATCAAGATCTAGTTCTTTATGGGTGGCGAGTTTAGAGCATACTATTAATGGTTGCGTCTCTACTATACAATAAGCCGAATTAGCTGCTATTGCACACTCTATATTGAAATGCATCTTAATTTCTGCTAGTTTGAGAGTGGTTTCAAATAAATGCATTATGTTGTCTACTTCCAGTGGCTTGGCAATGCAGTCACTTTCCAGATACTGATTGTATATGGTCGTCATATTTAACAGGATGAATTGTTTTTCCAATGGTTCTCTCGTTCTTAGTTCCTTCGGTCCAGTAGATTCCGGGCCCCTTTCTTGTTTATCCAGGTCGCGGGGTGTTGGTTTCTTGTTTCGCCTTTCTTGTTGGCCTCTTCGTAGTCCTCGAGTGCTCACGTTTCTGTAAGTGTCACGAATTCTAGGATCACCTTAAAACGTGTTAGAAGGGTTAGCGGTCTTTTATATATATGATAGTATATTTTGAGTATATATCTATATATATAAAATCTCCTTATCTCTTCGTAAATGGTGCCCTCTTTGCTTTCGGAGCGCCGTATCGGGGTGAGGTGGAGGTCCGATCGGAGTCGTAAGGATCTTCTGAGAAGGTAGTCCGGGCATGTTCATTGATTGGTGGTGCGCCTCGGTTTCTTCCAGGGTTGCTAGTAGCGCTCGATCGATCGGGAGGCCCACGATCCAATCATCCATGTAAGCCCCGGCTAGTGATACTATGGCAATTTCTTATTGATGATCGTCGCTTGATTCGGTGTTTACGTCTAGATTCGGTGGTGATATACGGAGTCGGTTTGGGTGTATAATTCTGCTTCCTTGTCCCACTTTAATTTTTACATTCCCGTCTCTTTTAATTTCGATAATTTCATGCGGTCCAGTGTAATGGTCGCCGAATTTCCCTTGCTTTTGACCTTTTTGCAAGAATACTCTGTCTCCAAGGCTGAATACTTGTGGATTCATCTTCCTATCGTAGTACTTCTTCGATTTTTGTTTTGCTGTTATTAGATTTTCCTTCGCGGTTTCTTGAACGTCGTATAATCTGGTAGCGAGTTCCGTTAGATAATCTCCATAGGTACGCTGTTCTTCTACCGGTTCTCGTTCAAAAGATGGTTGTCGAGCTAGTTTCCCAAATACTAATTCATATGGTGTGTGCTTAGTTCCCTCGTGGATACTGGTGTTGTATGAAAAAGTGGCCAGTTCTAGCCATTCGTCCCATTCTTCGTCCTTGTTGATGAAAAGTTTCAAATATTCCACCAGTGAATGATGTGACCTCTCCAATGATCCGTTCGATTGTGGATGATATGCCGTTGTTCGAAATTGTTTGATCCTGAATTTCCTTGCTATTCCCTTCATCAGGTTACTTAGGAAGTTAGCTCCTTGATCCGTCAGTATTATTTTTGGTGCTCCGAAAATGCATATGAAATTCTTGATGAGTGCGTCAGCGATATTTGCTGATGTAGCCTTATCCAGCGGTATAGCTAGAGAGTACTTCGTCAATAGGTCTTGTATTGTGAGTATATATTCATTACCGTTTCTGGTTATTGGTAGAGGTCCAACAATATCCATTGCTATTTTATCGAACGCAGAGTCTGGCGTATCCGTGATTATCATTGGTTGTCTAGTTTTAATGCGCACTAATTTCTTCAGGTGGCATTTTAAACACCGTTCGATATATCGTTGTATGTCGTCCTTCATATTTTCCCAATAGTATCGTTGTCGAATTCGATTGTAGGTATTGGTTACTCCTTTGTGTCCTCCTAAAGCTGAATCATGTGCTTCTTTCATTATTTCCTTGCGTTTCTCCGTTGGTGGGTATTGAATTTGTCCTAGACAAACTATCAACTGTGTCTCTATTCCTTTCATACCCTTGCGTAGTGCCTTGGTTATACCTTCCCAATCCATTCCATGGATTTCTTTGGTTTTTGCGATGCTAATCGTTCGAAGATGACCTTCCTGTAGCTTCTTTCCGAGCTCGCTGCAAATTTTAGACAGTTCCTGCTGATTCAGTGGCCTTTCATCGGTGCCTCTGAGTATTACGGCAACGTGATGTTTTGTGGCGTTCTTGATGACTCTGATCTCGCCGAATTTTGCCTTGGGAAATTTCGGTAAAGCACGTCTCTCGAGCAGATCTCGTGATCCATTATCACATGGCTCCCCTGTCTCAGAAACGAAATACAAATAGTTATCCTTTCTCATAAAAAGTTGTTCTCTTACCTCGATGACAGGTAAGGATTTTTCGTTAATTGAGGCAGAGTCTATGTCCTCTTTTTGTTCTTGGACTTCTTCATCACTGGACTCTTCGTACATGTCTATATCTACTGGTCCGTCCACTTGATCGAAGAAATAGTCTTCAGATTCGTCTCCTGATATACTGAAGGTATCATTGCATGTTAAATCATTTATCTCTTCTTCCGGTGACTGTTCGGTAATCGTTGGAGCTTCATTTACGTCGGGTATTCGCTTCTTCAATTCCCTTGTAGTCCTTTTTGCTGTCTTGGTACTTGTCATTTCAGTTTCTGTCCTAGCGCTACGTAGGCGGCTAGCTATCGGTCCTTCATCTGGAAGTGGCTGTGTGGCTGATCCCTTTTCCATTTTGTCCTTCCTACTTGTGCTTCGCATGAGGTGCCTCCTTAATCTCTTTATTAACGGTTCATTCTCTAATTCCTCTTCTTCTTCAGTTGAGCTTTCGTGCGTCTTACGTATTGGATGGATTCTCTTCGTCGGAATTCCTGTATTCTCCTTTACGCATGGATTTCGTGATAGTGCATCAGCGTTTACATTCGTTTTTCCGGCTTTATATATTACCTCGTAGTCATATTCCTCTAGTCGCAATCGCCAGCGCGTTAACCGTGAGGTAGGATCCTTTGAGGTGTGTAACCATACCAGCGGCTTATGATCAGTCACGAGGTTGAAGCGTCTACCGTAGAGATACGGTCGAAATTGTGATACTGCGTGTAGTATTGCGACAGCTTCTATTTCGTACGTGCTGTATTTTTGTTCAGCGTCGTTTAGCACGCGTGAGGTATAGGCTATAGGACGGTCCTTCCCTAGAGTCCCTTGACTGAGTATTCCTCCTACTGCGACTCCTGAAGCGTCAGTAGTTACGATGAATCGTTGAGTAAAATCTGGATATTGTAGTACTGGTTCCTTGCAGAGTAGATCTCGTAGCGTTTCGAAGGCTTCTTGCTGTGCTTCATTCCACTGGAAGGTACATTCCTTCTTTAATAATGCAGTGAGAGGTTTCGCGATCTGTGAAAAATTCTTTATGAATCGTCTGTAGTATCCAGCTAATCCGAGAAATTGTCGGATGTTTTTAACATTCTTCGGCTGTGGAAATTCCTTGACTGCAGTGAGCTTCGATGGGTCAGGTCGAACTCCTTCCTTACTAATTACATGTCCCAAGTATATTACCTCAGGTCGTAAAAACTGACATTTATCCGGTTGTAGTTTGAGCTGTGCGTCCCGTAGGCGCTTCATTAGTCGTTCGATTTTTAGCTCATGTTCTTCTAGTGATGATGCATAGATTACTATATCATCCAAATAGACAAAAGCGTCTGAACCTTGTATACCTGTTAAGACTTGATTCATTAAACGTTGGAATGTCGCAGGTGCATTCTTCAATCCGAATGGCATTCTGGCGAATTCGTAATGGCCGTATGGTGTTGAAAAAGCAGTTTTATGTCGATCTTCCGGATGCATTTTAATTTGATGAAATCCAGAAGCGAGGTCGAAAGTGGAGAAATAAATTGCTCCTCCGAGTTGATCTAGAATCTCGTTAATTAGTGGAAGCGGATATGCATCTGCGATAGTTTTTTCGTTTAATGCGCGATAGTCCAAGACCATGCGCCAGCGTTTATTTCCTTGAGAATCTGCTTTCTTTGGCACGATCCAAACAGGTGAATTATATGGTGATTGAGACGGTTGTATTATACCGCCCTCGAGTAAATCATCTACCTGGCGATTAATTTCTTCCTTTAAGGTGGGAGGGTAGCGATATTGACGAGTATTGATAGGTAAATTATCGGATGTAGGAATACGATGTTGAATGAGACTTGTTGACATAAGTTTCTCTCCAGGGATATAGTAACGATCATGAAATTCATTTATATGATGTTCAATGCTTCCTCTTTCTTCTTCATTGAGGTCGTCTAAGCGTAATAATTTTAGGATTTCTTGTATTTGACTTCGAGGTTCGGTGGAATTAGTAGGATCAGTGGAATTGGTAGGATCAGTGGAATTAGTAGGTTCAGTGGAATTAGTAGGTTTAAATTCAGTGTAGTTGATTTGGAACGAAGGTCTCGATTTTGAACACTGTGTACTCGATACTGACCTACGGCTAGTATACTCCCGTGGGTATTGATTTTTTTTTCCTTCAGTTTTATGCATTAGGGTGCGGGGTGCGAGTGCGTACGACACTAGGTCAAGAACGGGTACAGCGACTTCTATTTCTTCTTCTGTCGTATTGATTAAATAGAGATATGCTTTCCCCTCATTGTTCGTCACCAGCGCGTCCCCTAAATATATCCCTTCCGATACTTTTAGTTTCGGTAAATACCCTTCTTTGATTTCGGGGTTGCTTATGCGTACATAAAATGCCTTTTTCGTGCGAGCTGGAACAATTATAGTTTCGAGTTTGACGAATGGAAGTTTATTACCCTGCCATTTGAGACATTTCCCAGAATATGAGACATCTGCGTGATGCGTATTAAAAAATTCTGTCCCGATCAGACCATCGTCTTCGATTGGGAACTCATCTGAGACGAGATGAAAAGCTACGGTTGAGTTTAAAATTCGAATTTGAACTTTACCCAAAGTATGGACGTAGTTTTTTGTTATGCCGCTCAGTCTTACTATATCTTCCGTATCCACTTTTACGTCCGAAGTGATTTGCCGACTTTTGATTAAATTTAATGCCGATCCTGTGTCTATCATTAACAGCGTTGGTCCTATTAGATCTTCCGATGGATTCCGATTCCATTGCTTGTGCGGTTCAAGCGGACAACGGTGACTCGTCGCGGTCATTCTTGATTCCCTTCTGGTTCAATATGTCGGATATTATGCACGGAAGAGGTTTTCATCGGTCTATTCCCGTCACTAACATGAGATTTTGGCTCGTTTGGTACCGGATTACTGTATTCTCGAGTTGAAGTTTGTCGGTTTCTGAACGAATTTGCGTATTCTCTTTTACGACATTCCTCTATTAAATGACCGGGATTTTTGCAGTATCGACAAACAATTGGTTGTATTTGTGCAGGATAGTTTAGTGGTTGGCTATCATGATGTTTCCCTTGGGAATCATTGGGTTTCGTCTGCAAGAAATTATTCTGAAATTTTTGTCTTTCTTGTGGGTTATTGCTTCCTCGTCCTTGTAGAAAGTAATTTGACTGAGGATGATTCCTTTGGGGGGTAAATCCTTGTTCCTGGTTTTGAGTGATATTACGGAGTTTATAACATTGATTCGCAGTGTGACCTTTCCGCGAGCAAAGTTGGCAGATGATGGTGTTTTCTTGGATGTGATGAATACGATCCCTCATGTTGAAATGAGGCTTGAAGGAATCGGGAGGTCTTGTAGGTCGCGGATTTCGTAATGCATCTCTTGCTTGTAATTGTCTTTCGATATTAATCGCGTCTTGCATAGTTTCTTCGAATGTTTGATTGCGTTTGATTTTATTCTCAATTTCGGGTTTTAATCCTTCAATAAAACAATTTATTAGATCGCTATCTAATGTATTTTTGGCTTCCATAGCTGCTTCTTCCCCTTGATTTGTTTTATGGGTTTCAAATATTCTGTTGCCAAGGTCTTTAACGCGGTTTGCATATGATAAAACTCCTTCGTTATTATTCTGATAAACTCGGCCTAGTTCGCCTTGCAATTGATAAATTGATTTTGCTGGAGAGTACAATGACTTTAAAAAGGCGATAAATTTAGCGATTGTTGGCAATTTTATGCCGTGAACGGCATGTCTAGCTTCGCCTCGCAATTTATTTCGAAGTATTAGCGCGAGATTCTGCTGTGTTTCCGCAGGCATCATCTGTTGCGCCTCTTCGCATCCTTCAATGAAATGAGCCAAAGGAATATTATGTCCGTCAAAAATTGGGACTGCTTCTAGAGCGTATTTAATCGAAACAGGAATATCAGGCATGATTGACCCTATTTTTATTATATTTTCTGATAATCTATTTATATCTTGAGTTAATTTTTCGGTTTCTTCCTCTAAATTGATAAGAGTTTCTTCAGGATTTCGATCTTGACCGTCATTAGATGGTCTTGAAGTACTTGGATCTGGCTCGTCTTCTGGTGACTCTTCTCGACTTTTCGATTGCTTATCTGGGGTTCTTGGAATTGTCATCATTTATTCCCATATCGAGAGCGTTAACATCCCACTTCTGACACCAATTTTTATTTTGTGTTACGTCCTCGGGAGTTGGTTGAGGTTGGTCGGCGGGGGAAATACGAAGGGGAGAACGTAACACGGTATGTAACGACTTCTCTTTCGGGTCAAGACAGTTAAGTCCTTTACCCAGGGACGGAAGTCTCGTCAACGATACGGGAATGTGGGATGACCTTGGAGCCGTCTAGTCGATGGTCGCAAGATGTTGAGGGATTGCACACATGTTATGAAGAAGATGTTACTCACGCTGGTTAGATTTATTGATCAAGCAAATCCGGAGGTTCCTTTTCCCCTTACAATGGTGTTGGTTGTACAATTTTTGCAGATGGAGTTGCACAATCGGCAGGGTGACTCTCAACGGTTTGTCGCCGTGATACAATAGATAGTCAAGCAGCTGGTTACAATATCGGTCCAGCGCTGGTTACAAATTCACACACTATATTTCGCACTCGGTTATAATGTTCGTTCGCAAATATAGGCACACTCGATTATACGCAAGCTGTTGATTATAAAGTTAATTAAGCGTTGACACGCGAAATGATTCTTCTCGGTTATAATTTAGAAATAGCTTCCGATTTTATAGTAGTAGCGTGAGTTAGAATAAAAAGGTTGTTCTAAGTCGGTACGTTAGACTTTGATTTCTAGAGTGAGACTCGACTCGACAAACTGACAAAGTCCGAAAAGGTACTTTGATGAAAAACTGATCTTGAACTGACTGGCATGGATTCTGACTTCGAACTGAGCTGCGGGGTCGCAAAATCGCGATCTTTTATACTTCTTAGCTGCGTGGGCGTTAGTAAATGTTGTATTGTTTTTGGGAAGGGATGTCTGAGTCACCTAGCTCCCCTTGTTGATTTCACCCGTTTCCTCCCTGTGGCTATTTTTGGTCCGGTGGTGATTTCTTTTATTTCCACCGCGTCAATCCTCGCGAATTATGAAATTTTGGTTAATTTACCTGAGTGGTTGGTCGCAAGATTTTATGGTATGTTTGAATTCGACGATTGACAGGGTACTTTACGAGTAGTGGTAACTCCCTTCCTTTCAAGACGTGATCTTTCATGTAAACATGCCTTGGCCATCGGTCGGTGACGAATTTATGGTTTGTCTTCTGTTAATGTTGTTTTGTCATTTGGGTGATGAAGTTTCAAAGAGGGTAAATTTATAGGTTCTTGCTTTCAAGGGGTGGTACCGAGTTTCCTTATCTCGCGACAGCGTTACCATGATTATATAAGTGCGCGTACATTGCAGTCTATTTCTGTGCGGTACTTAAGGAAAAGTAATATCACACGTCTTGTGTTCTCATTTCTTTCATTCGATCAATACTAAATATTAGCTACGTTGGTCCATCGTACTTTATAGCTTCGTGGGGCTCGGAGGGTTCGTAACAATTACTTGGTGTACATTTTTTACTTTTTAAAGTTTTAAATGTAGATTTCACTCCTTTTTGTAGGAAACCACCAAATTTAATCATATAAGACAAAAAAAAACAAAAAAAAATTCTTCAAGCGTTAAGACTTTGACATCGGAAAAGGTTAAAATACTTTAACATTCAGCTCTGACGCTTTGATTTTTCGGTGTTTTGTTTACTTCGTGACATGACGAATGTGATATATATATTATTTTGAAATTTAGCAGAGAAAAAATCAGCTCAAAATTACGAGTTTTCACATATCGGCAGACCAAATCATGCTTTAGGAAGGCTTGATGGACAGAAAAAAATGTCGGGTACCAAAAATCATAAAGATACTCTCAAAACTTTCTGCAACGATGAATTTTTTCTAAAAAAAGTACTGCTTATCAGAATTTGTTTAATTTGTATAAACAAATTAAACAAATTAATTTGCATAATCAAATTTGAAAAAACAAAAGCAGAGTTTGAGCATAAACTCTGATCTTTTGATATATAAAGATCATGAAATTACAAAAAAAATCCGGTTAAAAAAAATAAGAACTACTTAAAATCGCAAAAACGTGTTTTAAAAACGGTGGCATTATCGAATGCCACTAGGCCGCAAAGGGTTGAACAAGTGTTGATGATGGATAAAGAATCACGATCAATATGATGAAGGGGCCTAGTAACCGAGACAGGCAGTTCAGTACGTAATTGAACGTCGTCGAGCTCGTATACATTCACGTGTTGCCGACTCATGTGAAAATAAGTTTGTTTATGACTTCGTATAAACGTGATTGTGTAAAAAAATGTGGCTTAAAGGATAAAACAAACCAACATTTTCGAAGTGTGTCTGAAAAATAAAATTTCGTTGAATTTTATAAACTCTGGATCCCGCCTCACATTTTTCGTACTAGAAAATTTGGATACGAGAACCAAAGAATTATGTAAAAAGTCTATTAAAAGTCTGATAATATTATTTTCGCATGACAAGGAAAGTTCAACCAATCAATTTAATGATTATGGCTCGATAAATATTTGATTACTATTCTCATTGTTCTATTCAAAATATTTGTAGTCCAGTCATTATATACATTCATAAATGCAAATGAAATTATGAAGCTAATTTTTTTATATGTTGTAGGGGATACCTAGAAAAGCTTAACTTGAGTTTTTCGACCAAGATTTCCGGGACGTTTTAGCCGCCATCTTGAAAAAAGGGGTAACATTTGTTTTTTGGCAATAACTCGGCTATCCGATGAGATACGAAAATTTTTGTAACAAAACTTTTTTGTAGCTTTTTTTGTGCTCTACAATTAAGTTTTAACCATTTTTAACGTATCATGCATCGTTATCGAGATATCGATCGAAAAAGTCAAAAATTTAGGACATAACTTTTGTTTTTTGCTATTTTTTTTGTTTGGTCATGAATATCGAAAAAATTGTACAAATGAAACTTGTAGAGCATATTCAGACCTACAATTTCCTTTTTTATTTTTTTATTTTGGACGAAAATTACGATCTCCAGCGCACCGCAAAGTCGGTGAATCCACGCTCAGCGTCGAGCGAGCCGCTCGCTCGGTTGTATTCACACGTCGCAACGGATGGAAAGTTGTTAGGGGAATTAATGCGATATAAAATAAATTAAGAAAGCAACAAATTCTGGATCACAAACAAGTAATTTATTAAACAAATAATTTGTTTATGCAGTGAAAAAATGGTAGGTGGATTGAATATTTCGTCCATATATTTCTTACTTCGATTGTATGCACACGCTCAAAGGAATAAAAGGTTTTGCAATACATTTGGGCGATAAAAAAATACAAAACACGTTAAAATTAATGAAAGGTTTTAGAATACATTTTTGCAATAAAAAAAAGGTTGTACAGTACATTTCAGCGAAAAAAAATTTACTTAAAATTTAAAAAATTTATTTTAAAATTTATTTTAAAATTTATTTTAAAAAAATTAAAAAATTAATTTTTATTTAATAAATTAATTATAATATAATAAATTAATTTAATTAAAATTAAATTTTAATTTTACTGCATAAACAAATTATTTGTTTAATAAATAACTTATGTGTGATTCAGAATTTGTTGCTTTCTTAATTTATTTTATATCGCATTAATTCCCCTAACAACTTTTCGTCCGTTGCGACGTGTAAATACAACCGAGCGAGCGGCTCGCTCGACACTGAGCGTGGATTCACCGAATTTGCGGCGCGCTGGAGATCGTAATTTTTGTCCAAAATAAAAAAATAAAAAAGGAAATTGTAGGTCTGAATATGCCCTATAAGTTTCATTTCTATAATTTTTTTGATATTTATGACCAAACAAAAAAAAATAGCAAAAAACAAAAGTTATGTCCTAAATTTTTGACTTTTTCGATCGATATCTCGATAACGATGCATGATACGCTAAAAATGGTTAAGACTTAATTGTAGAGCACAAAAAAAGCTACAAAAAAGTTTTTTACCAAAATTTTCGTATCTCATCGGATAGCCGAGTTATTGCCAAGAAACAAATTTTACCCCTTTTTTCAAGATGGCGGCTAAAACGTCCCGGAAATCTTGGTCGAAAAACTCAAGTTAAGCTTTTCTAGGTATCCCCTACAACATATAAAAAAATTACCTTTCTAATTTCATTTGCATTTATTTGCCCTTTTTTCCGACGAAATGACTGGACTATTGGATTATATTTCAGAATTCTTTGCAATAAATAGTCCGACATCACGAAAGACAGAAAGTAAATCAATGAAAATCAATGAAAATCAGTCTGCTATAAATAATTTGCTACGTGTTTTCCTAATAATACTTTCGCTTCATACTAGTCATACTACTGATTATACTTGAGACTTGTATAATCTATATTTCTAGCATATGCAAAAAAGATAATTTGTAATACGTAACACTTTCCATGTATAATCCGTTTAATGAATAACGATATTTAATTAGAAAAAATTGAAAAATTAATTATTTGAACGGTTTGCGTAGTATTTCTAAGATTAATATTTGACAATATTAGTTGTATCTCCGTCTCTCGCTTCATGAAATTCAACGAATATAAAATTTTGTTGAATTTCATAAAGCTTTGTATTCGGACCACTACTGGCAAAAAGCGTGGAAGATTCGTGTGGGTGAAAAGAAAAAAGAAAAGTCGAAAAGTAGGTTAAAAATGAAATACACGTAGAAATTCGAATGAGTGAGATGAGATTACTCAGCTGTTGTCTTGCAGTCATGTCTCTTTATCGTAGCGAGTGGTAACAAATCCCATACCGGAAGTTCAAATTAAACTTGATATTACATAAAAATTAGGTCGATAAGCGTAATTTTTTCTGAGAGCACTGGATTACTACAAGTGTTAGACATGTAAATCTGATTTTTTTAAGAATCGGAAGGATTCCGACTATTATATACACTTTTGCAGTGATCGGAATCTGGGTGTTTGTACGCCGTCTCGGAATTCTTTCACTAAAAAAACGGAGTTTTAGTATTTTTTTTTGTCTGTAATTCGGTAGATAACCGACCCTAAAATTTTACATGGCCGATTATTTATATATTTAGTGAAGTTTGAAAATAAATAAAAATCCTATGAATCGAAACCTGGCGATAGGATTACCCTACATTCGTAAAACAACTCGCGTGCTCCTCCCATCTTGTCGAGTCAAAGCCGATAGATTATCTACCGTCGATAAAATACCAATGTTTTGCGGAAATCGCCGGAAGAAAAAACTGAAAGTGATGTGTTAAGCACGTTGTATGGTGACGGTCGAATCTAAATTTTTGTTTTCAGTTTCTCTTACATACAAAACGGTTTGCGAGCTTTTAAGTTCATTAAGAAAAGTTGTTATAAATTGACTAAAGAACAACATACTCTAAGCTCTAGATCGTTCGGGGTGATATCCATTAGTTATGTAATAACCAAAATTTCGAAAAAATTTTACGACAAATTTCAATAGTGACACGTTCAAGAGAAAAAACCAAACAGTGACAAGCCGTTTCAAAATTATTTTTAAAAATTAATACTGAGCTATTCTTTATTTTCGTTCAGCGAAGATTTGAAGAGAATTTGGGGTCTACTTAGGTTTCGCTATTTGGCTTGCGGAAAAACATTAAACGAAATTAAAGTTGAATTTGTCGTATTTACTGTTTGGGGCGTGGTATAGAGAATCTAGTCAGTATCTAGAGACGCGGCAGCGTCTCGACATTAAGTAATTTAAAAAAAAATGTATGACCTGACGTCAGAGACCTGTCACGGATATTATACAGAAAAATGGGCTTCCAATTGTCAAACAAGAATTAAGTCACGTATATTTCCGAAACCGTTCTCCTAATCGAAATTTTAATGACATTTTACCGATTCAATATGATTTTTTTCTCTCCATTGAGCCCATGGGCAAACTTATAATTTTGATCTGATTTTTCCTTTACTAAATTTCAAAATAATATTATTAATATCTCTTACATACACTCTCGTTCGGGTTTGTTACGATACTCTGCATATGTCTTTTTACCTTTTACCACTTATTGAAATTTTACTTTCTCCTCTAATGTGCGTCTGCAGCCGTTACATTATCTCTCCTTTTTACCGTATCGCACTTGCACGAGGGCACGGGGAAACTGCAGAAAACCCGTGCCAATACGGCTGGCCCTTTCAACAGAGCCTGATCGTCCCCGTAGGAATTCACCAGGCTCCGGAAAAATGACCTCCCGCTCGACGATTCGATGGGCTAGCCGACGCACAGTCAAGAGGTCACCCATCCCATTATCGGTCGCGCACAATACTTCTTAACTAGTGTGACCGCCCAAGCCGTACGCCGACCGCGCTGTCGGTAATTTAAAAATAATATATATCACATTCGTTATGTCGCAAAGTCGGCAGATCACCGAAAAATCAAAACGTCAGTGCTGAATATTAGTCTTTTAACCTTTTCCGGTGTCAAAGTCTTAACGCTTGAAGAACTTTTTTTTAAAATTTTGTCTTATATAATTAAATTTGGTGGTTTCCTATAAAAAGAAGTGAAAACCACATTTAAAATTTCAAAAAGTAAAAAATGAACACCAAGTAATTAAAATAGTAGCTTTCTTTGAAAAGTATGTTTTTCAAATAGTGTGAAAAATAAAAATAACATTTTCAAAAAAAAAAAAAGATTAAACTTGGCGTGCCAAGTGGAACCTCTTTTTCTTAACCATGCACGATTCTTAACCAAGTTTGATTTTATTTTTTTTTGGAAAATGTTACTTTTATTTTTCACACTATGTGAAAAAAATACTTTTCAAAGAAAGCTACTATTTTAATTACATGGTGTACATTTCTTACTTCTTAAGAATCTTTTACTGTATTGAGATTTTTCGACATATTTGTCATAAAAAAATTTGCATTTTGTAAGGAATAATTTTTTCCAGTTGTGTGGTTTACAAAGATTTATCAAACGATAAGCTGAATTTAGTTTATGTTCTCCGGGATTAATGATTATTATTATGTTCATGAAGTATTTTTATTTTCAAACGAATTTTTTTTTCATTGACAGATCAAATACAGAGTAATGGCTACCTGTATTTTACTGTCCACTCTGCAGAGAAATATTGAATATAGCTGAATATATGAATATAGCTAAAGAGCATTAAGAGAAATATCGAATAAATTTATGAAATCTTCATGAATTTGATCATTTACATGTTTTCTGTAATACAGTTTTGACTCCACAATGTCATTTAAGCTGAAACAAATCCATGCTTTACTATTTAATTTCCGAAAAAATTCAATGAATCGATCATTCGCAGTGCATTCATACGATTTTTTTTATTATTTAAAGAATAGATTTTCCAGAAAATGAATTCAAATTAAGTTCGTCTGTTTCTGGTTCGTTGTTGATCGTGCAAAGCGTCATTGAACGAAAAGCTGAAGTCAATTTATGCTCAATGGGATTAGGAAAATCTCTTAATTTCATATCGAATTTATAATGAAATATGGGATAAAAAATGTCGTTACTGACGCATGGATGAAGGTATAAACAGGATACATATAATCCCAAAATCCATACATACACGGAAGTTTTTATAACTCAGAAGTGGAAAATTGAATTTTAGCGAAAAACGGATTAGTTGTAATTAAAATCAACGATCAGTGTTGAATGTAAAATTGTTGGCATTATTTTTATGAAGATTTTCTACCGACTGATGGTGGATGGAAAACCGCAGATAACATGGAATAAGATAACATGTTAATTCACGATAATTTTGTTTTTTCGAACATTTTGTCTTAGGGGCTTTAACTTTGTGTTTTTATACAAAAAAAAAGTAAAATGCACATTGAAAACTTTAAAAAAGTAAAAACGTACGGCAAATAATCAAAACAGCTGTCCTTGAAAAGTTTTTTTCTATAGTCTGAAAAATAAATATAACTCTTTACAAAGAAGAAAAAGGTCTAATTGTTTATAAAAAATTATTTAACCAAATTCACAAAAATTTTGTCTTTTTGAAAAGCGAATAGCGCCATTCGATTCTATGGGAAATATCATAAAGAAAATCTGCTTGGCATTTTTTAGTAAAATCATTCCTAATGGTTTTGCGCAATCAGTCCTGAAGAAGTCTGAATTCTCACAAGTCTTTATTTTATTATTTACAATTGTACAGCATTAAAATTGAAGTGTGACAAAAAACGCTACATACATATATCTTCTTTATTTTCTTTCCCGTAGAATTGAATGGCGCCATTCGTTTTTAAAAAAAGACGAAATTTTTGTGAATTCGTTTAAATTATTTTTTATAAACAATTGGAAATGCAAAAAGAAAAAATGCGGGTACATTATTTTTAAGTTATGCCATCAATCCAATCGTTAGTTTGAGGCCATCTAGCTCAGATTCAGCTTGGAATATAACAGGGTCAGCACAACACTTCTCAGGTTGAGATTGATTACAGCGAATTTACACCAACAAAGAAGCGTCTTACGAAAAAAAACGCTATAGATATTTTTTTCTTCATTTTTTCTCCGTAGAATCGAGTGGCGCTATTCGTTTTTCAGAAGTTAGCATGGGAAAAACGAAAAAAGTTTAGAATATAAAAATGATTAAAAAAAAGGTTGGCCCACTATGGGATTTGCGGCATTCAATGAAAAATAAATACATTTTTTTTTTAAATAACAAAAAAACAAATTGCAACCTTTGAAGTATTCATGGTTTTTTTTTAAACAATAAAAATTTTGCCACCATCTGATTGAAAAATTATGATTCAATTGGATGTTGCAATGTGGTTATTTTTCAATAATTAATTTGCAAAAATTGTCATCGTCTTCGAGAATAATAATTATTGCAACTGAATAATTAAAATAATCCCATTGCGACAAGTCATGAAAGTGTATTCATTGAAATTTGTTATTCAGATTTTTAATCTTTTTTATCATCTTGTTTCTCCTTTCGGAAAAAAATAACATGAGTGAGACAGTTTTCAACTGAATGTTGCAACGCTGATATTTTTCAATTATCAATTTGCAGTAATTATTAGAAGTCATGCATAACGAAATTTGTGGCAAACTGACGAACAAAATAACGTCGCAATAACGCTGCTGGAATTGCTGAAAAAAAAGCTGCATACTAATACATTCAAGCGCTCATACCGATACGACTCGCATGGTGGGGGCCTCGCTATAACGACGCTGACATACCCTTCTGAAACACCCTGTATAATCGAAAGTCTATCTTTACTACGTCGATGTATTTTCTCGTTTCGCTGCTGCTTGTCGTCTTCTTCCTAAAAAAAATTGTTATATCTGTAGTGTATTTCCTCAGACTTTTCGACCAGCAGACAGTCAAGCGCTCGTTCCCCATCGAGCCTGAGACGCATCTTCCTCACGGTGTTGCTTTTTCTTTTTTAGTTTTCATTCACTCAACTCGTGTTAGTAACTCGCTGCTCCTATTTCGTCATTGTACGCGCTTCATGTAGTTTTTTTCACTTAAAAAATTCATTGATGATGAAATATCAATGCCAATATTAATTAACCAATTCAATTACGTGCATATAATGTTATTTGTTAATTGGTGTACACATAATGAGATTAAATTCATGATAAGATGAAATGACACAATAACAGTGTGATGAAAAATTGGTGAGAACGATCGAAAACGGTTGTTGTAACTGAAGAAAACAATTGCACTGATTTGAGGTATGTTTTTTCACACGGTGCAAATTTAATTAAAAAATTACACGCAAAGAATATCCCTTCGTATTCTCTTTTTAATTGTTCATTTACATGCCAATGCCCTTTTACTCTCTCTTATCGCTGTAATGAGAAAAGAGGGGATATTTATCGTAAAATATAATTGAACGTTCCATAAATCGAAAAATTTACGAAATATTGCATTTTTTATTCCGATATTAAACGGTCGTGAATCAAAAAGTTTATCACATTTTTGGACCAAGAGTGGACAAAAATGACTCGACAATTTTCGTGAAGAAGCTATTGACTTGAAACTTGTAAA